>RJWT010053194.1:0-10455 GCA_004365215.1 Cuniculus paca | reverse complement strand
TATTACTTATTTTAAAAATATATTATCACTTGAAATTACCAATGGACAATGTTTCTCTTTAAGTTAATATACTAGTAATAATGATGAAAAAATAAGTGATTTTTGCCTTCAACCATCTACTCATCTTTCTGTCTTTCACTGTCTCTCTCAGTGTCATTTCTTTTATAGAGATACATACTCCTGATATCCCTTCCTACTCACCCTACTCATGAAGCATGTTGTACATAATTATGTTTTATGTTTCTCTTACTCTATTTATATTGTATAATTATTCAAAATATTTGCTGCCCCTCCCTGTAGGAAGGAAAATTTATATTCACACACTGTAGAAACAAAGTGAAGTTGTGTGAGTTATATGAATCTCTAATCTAATAATAGCAACACAGTTTAAGCAATATTAATTTGTATGCTTAAGACATTTGGATTAATAAATTGTTGTTCTTTCAAAATAGTTGTCAGTGACAAATACTAGGTAAAATAGTTTTAAATTTATGAAGTAATTATTTCTAAAGTTACAATTTTAAATTTGAAACTGAACATAAAATTAATCACTTAAAATGATGCTTGTTTGAGAAAATAAATTACAAATAAAATGAAACCCTAAGCACAGGGTCAAGAGCTTATCAAATTAAATAAAAGTAAGACCTGGCCTTTGTACCCAATTTCAGTAGTGATGTGGCATCAATGAGAATATAAATGAATCCGGTAAAAGATAAAATACAGTGGTATATTACAAATGACTAGATTGGAGGGAGTATAATGACATTTAGTGAAAAAGAAGTATATACGATCAGCTTATTGTGCAGCATCCTTCATGTCCTTATGCAATTTAATGATATGTATTGCTGTGCCATTTTAAAACAGGAACATGTCTCCACTGCAAGCTCTACGTACCTTTAAAACTTCTTTACATTGCAATACTGTGTCGCTTCTTCAATTGCACTATTAATAGAAATAATGGATGACCTTTGTTAAAGGATAATTCTTCATGATTTTGAAAGAAAATGAAAAACACTGGGAAAAATAATGCATCTATGGTACTTGGAAAAATTGTATCCATTTGGAATAAACATATTTGACTCTAATTTTTCTACCACAAAGAACCCTTTGGTGTCTCTAGGTCTATGAGATAGCATAAATTCACTTAAAGGAGATAAAGGAAAGTCTAAAACCGTAAAAAGTCAAGTTGTACTAGGTACCTTGTCTGGCTCTGCGATGCCTTGATTATTTCATCAAAATACATCGATGTAATAAATATTAGACTTCATTTTTTTTCTAATTTTTTGGAATGATGAGAAAACATTGAAATTTAAAGGCAAATAGGATTAAAAATAGTAAAATTACTAGTTTTAAGATTAGTAAAATGAATTCTTAACAAACCTAAGCAAAGAATTATGAATTCTAAATAAGTGTATATGACTGACATATCAAAGAATTAGTTACATATATTGTTATCTAAAATATGTGTATTGAGTTTAAGCCAGTATTTACATTTTTTGTTCTAAGTTTCATTTTAATAAAAATGGACGCACATACACATAAACCCATACTCTCTCTCTCTATATATATATAAAAAATTTCATAAATACTAAACCAGACCTAACAGTACCAAAGAATGTGATTGGAAATAACTATAAATTCTGTATCATTGTAAATTCAATTAAAATACAGCTTTTAAAATGAATAATTACAATTAGTATATATAAGTATGCATATATGAGAATAAATAAATGATGGTAATGCTAAATCAGCAGAAATCAATATTTTACAAATATTGATACTTCATAATTCTGAATATGTTTCTTTACTCATTTATTATTAAATAAATATGTAATAATTTATTTGGTTCAGTTATGTTATCCTACTATTGTTCTTGGTATATTAATTTACTGACATAAATTTCTTTTGGTTTGTGAACTTCCTGCTTTCAATTAAAGGACAAATTAAGACTTTTTAATCCTAGCAAAATATTTGTCTAAAATTGTCTATTTTTTTTTTCAGGCTGTGGTAAGAATTACCTACATTGGGAGATTGTACCCAGAATTTTATGCATGTAAGATACATAACGTTTAAAACACAGATACTTTTAAACGTTTGTCATTTTAAATTTCATGATGCTCAGTAGAAATGAAATCACACAGAATTGTTTTCCAAATCCAATCTAAGTAAATTATTCTATCTCAACCTTTCTGTGTCCTCATTGTACTTCGAGAACACAAAAAAAGACTTTAAAAAATCAGTCGGTACTGGATAACTTTTTGCAAATTTATCTTTCCACTAAAGTTGAATTATCTTTACTATATGAAACAGCAGTTTGCCATTGTTCTTTATTCCTAGGCTTCTACAATGAATATATAATTTAATGACTAAAATAGTACTCAGAATTAAGAGAATAACTTTACATTCGCTTTTGAAAGATAACTACATATTTATTTTAATTGAAAATGCTTATTTTAATTGGTTTATAAGAATAATCAATATTGTTGAAATTAATTACTTGTTGTGAATAGAATATAAACAACATGTTTAAACACCTGTATTCATTATTTCATTCAATGTCTGATTTATTGGACTGGCTAATATACTAATGTTGCCTCATAAACAGTTTGTTCTAAATCTTTTTGCTTTTCCAAGTAATGGTTGTTTGATAGACTGAAGCCTACATAGTCTATACACCCTTAAATAGCAAGATATGAGAATCTGAGAGTATGTAACGGATTATTGTCAGTTTCACTCACATTTTCCTTTCCCACAATCCCACAAGATTTCCTTAGTCATCTTCCTTGATGTACTACTTTTGTGAGTGATGTATGGAAATTATTATCATAGATGATCAGTTTACCTCATAAAAGAAAGTCCATTTGATTAACATATTTTGACCTTCATTCAAACACTGTAATCATAAAACAAACGAAAGTTAGCATGCTTGTACTGAGGATGCTGTTTAAAGTATTTTATTTTTCTCTCTGACCATTTAGTATACAGAGACATACAGAAAAATTACATTATCATGTCCAAGAAACCCAAAATTGTACCAAGTGATATATATATCTACACAGATATATATGTGTTATACAGTACTCTGGTCATGTGTTATGAATACATAATTTTCATTTTAGAAATATAAAAATTGGTAAGTGAATAATTTTCTAATATTATGGAATTGCAGAATTACTAAGTAGCAAAATTCAGGTTGAAATTTAATAAATATAACAGATAAATTCTTGTTCTTAACCAAAATATTGGGAACCATGAAAATAACTGAAGTTCAAAGAGAAGAAGCAATAGGCAATCTGATGACGAGAATAAGTGCATAAAGGCTAAGCGTTTTCAAATATGGAAGAAAGACAGTAAATAGCTCATTTTATGAAGTCTTTAAGTGCATTCTTACAAACACACACACACAAAAAACCTCAACAAGGTATGTGGCACTAAGGACTAATAGAAAAGAAAGTACTAGAAGATTAATAAAATAGGACATAATATTTTCAAAGAAGGCATAAAAATGCAGAGGCTTGATAACTCAAATGTAGAATAGAATGTATACAATATTACTACAATGTCATTAATATGCTCACAAAAAGTAACCACTTTCTTAGTATAACATAGCAGTAAAGGGGAAAACATGAAAGAAAAAAGGTCAGCATTAAGGATTTAAAATACATTTCCACATAAAATGGAATTAGTAGCACTAGCCATGAGACTGCATAAATCATTGAATAATAATACTAAAGAAGACTTTAAGAGGAAAGGAATTACTGGATATACAAATGAATATTCTTAAAAAAGAATAGGTTAACCTGTCAAAGAGGAAAACAAGTTAATTCACATCAAACTAATAACAGATTTCATATACAACTTCTCCACAAAAGTTGACGAAAAAAGATGAAACAGAAAAACTGGCAATTCAAGGTAGGTATTTTTAATGCCCTATTTCTCAGTAATTTAAAACACAAGATTCAAGTCAGAAAACACTTTGAAACAGAAAGTATGAACTTGGTAGTACATATTATGTTAATAGTGATGAACATTCCATTCAATACAGCACATTAACCAAAGTGTTTTGTGTATTGTGCCAAAAATAAAGCTTAAACAAGTTACAATTGAATACATATATAATTTAAAAAATGTTGGTCCAATGTCAAATTCTTAGAATAATAAAATGTAAAAACCAACACTGAAAGCTAAACATTAACTAAAACTATCTCTCAAAAACCACACCTAAATGAATGAACTCATTCAAATGTTGAACAAAATTTTCATTAAGTTCCAAAAAAATGGAAAAAAATAAAGCAAAACCTACTTCATAATGAAGACAACCTAATGTATACATTACATGTTATGGAATACTTATAGAATATTACTGGCATGAATCTCATGAATATTGATCTAAAATAATGAATAAAAGCCTTTCTGATCAAATTTAATGTTATTGTTATTAATGTTAGTACTGGGTATGTTTCAACAATGCAAAATTACATAAAAAATTGAGTCAATCAGCATCATTCTCAATTTGGTCACAAGAGTATAATGACTGATAAAAAATGAATAGTTAAATTTTTAAAAATGTATTGCAGTAAAAGAAACATTGCCATTAGTCACCATCAAAATCTTTCCCCTCACTTTGATAACACTTATCCCATGATCCCCGCCATTTTCTTAAGCAGTTCTGGAAGTCCTCCTTGGTGACAGTCTTCAGTTGTGTCATCATAGCTGCCTTAGTGTCTTGAGGTCGTTCAAACTTTTACTTAGTGACTTTGGAGAAGAGCCAGAAGTCACATAATGGCAGATCCGGTGACCAGGTGGATGAGCGTGCACTGTAGTATTTTTGCAAGCTTCGTTCTCTTTCTGTTGGATGGCACTCAGTATTAAAGTACAAAACTTACAATAGCAAGTTTTACACAAAACAACCTTGCATATCTTCTTGAATAAAAGTAAAAAAAAATTAAATAATACTGAAATATGTACTATAGAGAATGGAATAAATAAGCTAATCTATGTAAATTTAGGAATGTACTTTAATCGAAAACATTTTTAAGGAGGTGAAAAAATTAATCAAACTGGTAAAAGAAATCTGCACCATATACAAACACCTGTTGTAGAACTGGGATGTAGCTCAGTGGTAGGGTGCTTGCCTAGCATGCACAAGGTCCTGAGTTCAATCGCCAGAAACACCAAAAAACAAACAAACAAACAAACAAACAAAAAACAAATGTATATAAATTCCTGAACTCAACAAGGAAAAGAAAAATGTACAAAAGTTTTGCCTATCTTCCCTTGCCCTTAAAAACTCAAGTATAATAAACATAAAAATATGCTTATCCTCCAACTGTTAGGGAAATGTAAAGTAAAACTACACTGAAATAAAACTACATTCCAATAAAAATGTTGAAATGTAAAACATCTTATGATTTGAAGTGTTGGAAAGAGTATGGAACAAGGAAACTTGGTGCTTATGAACATTTTGCTTTTAAAAATCATATTGCAAAACTGTTTAACAATACTGCTTAAAAATTAGTAAAAAGATTTAAAGTGTGTCATCTACATGTTCCAAAAACCCATGAGGAATGTAAACATTTTATGTCATGAACTGAACAAAAATAAAAAGAAGAATGAAATTGGAAAAAGGGGATTTAGAGACAGAGGAAGGGATGGAGGTTCTAGGAAGGAAAATAAAAAAGAATCAAGTTGTATTGTGTATATGCACCTACTCCAGAAGGTGAATGTAAGCTTTGCATATTGCATATATCTACTAACAAAACATGTTAAACCAGCTAATATCCTAAGAGCCATCAATTCCTCTCCTGTATACTGTCTGGTTTTCTGTCTAGTGGGGGAGTAGAGAAAGAGAGAGAGATAGCAGGAGGAAAGAAAAACAGGCCTTTATTGAAAGCATTGAAGGGCTGCTGGAGAGACTCTGGTTGCCTTCAGAAACTTCAAGAACAATCTGAGACTTTTATCTGGAACCCAACAGGGGCGAAGCTAAAGGGGCGGGCAAAATGACGGCCTGGCAGCTGATAGGAAGAGTCTGTGCACGTGCCAGAGTGGGAGCTTTGACTTACAGGTTTACCAAACTAACACAAGGGGGCGCTGTCCAGCGCTGAAGGGAGCTGGTACATGAGGAAAATCTATCCTATAGAACGTTAACACTGTATCAAAGTGGTTATAGCAGCTTTCTTCAAAATAGTATAATAGACAAAACCTGGAAACATTCATTAATAGGAAAATACATAAATGTTTTATTCATGTAACAGTACTGTAGAGCAAAGGGAATAATAAAATTCTTACATCCTACAACATGAATAAAACATACACGTTGTTGAAAAATAAGAAAAAAGAGAAAAAGTATATAGTGCATGAATTCTATTTATAAAAATTGTAAAATTAGTGACATGAATCCATGATGCTAGGTCTGTTTAGAACTTAAAATGATAGGAGATATTTCTGAAAGGGGAAGGAGTATGTTAAAAACATTTAAAATGTTCTATTTCTTTTCTTTGATGTTGCACGTATTCCCTTGTTTATGTAGTATAAATTCATTGGATAGTAAACAAAATTTGTAGACTTTCTAATCGTCATATTTTATGACATTAAAAATTTCTATGAAAGAAATCTTCCTCAGAGATAAGTTTGTAAACTTTTATATGGCTCTGTGTCTTGCTCTATACATTTTTGTGATCATTTAATAACAAATAAATTTTTGTTATGTATTTTTGATGACTTGATTATCTTCATCTGAGGATACTATTTATCCACAATAATATATGTACACTTATGTAAGTTTCATTTCATGTCATGAATTACCTCCTAATTCATTAGTACTTGACTGGCATATTTTTAAAGTTTTACTTTGATATACATTTATCTTTGTGTTTTTGTTGTACCTTTCTCACACAGAATATAGTTTATTTAAGTACAATTTTCCATTTCCAATTATCACCAAATAAATCATTTCACTTGTACTTATGATAATGGTAGAATGAAGACTATTTAAATTCTTTTATTTTTAGACTTTCTTTACAAGTTCCCGCAGCTAATTATAGTGGAATCTTTTCGAGATTCTCTTATGTCATTTTTGAAATTTGTTGTACACCTTTGGGTTTTGTATACATGAAGCCCTTCTTGTTTGTTTGGAGATTGTATTCAGGATACTGCAGTAGCAGAATGACTGCTAGTGAAGAGTCAAACGTACCCTGTGATGTCATGAAGGATTCAGTTAAAGGCATCCTTGGCAAGACTTTACTTGAAATTACATTGTGTCTTCATTTCCCCCCTTTCTTCTGTCTTGTTTTTCTCTATCACATATGGTTGTCTTTTGTTTGAAAAAAAATGTACATACAAAGAAATAAATCACAAGATCTACTTCTGAAAAAGTGGAAATGACGTGAGACAATTATTTTTGCATCCTCTCCTTTCTCTCCTACCTTCTGTTTTTTTTAAAGGTAATTTTGTTTTTCCTTGTTTCGTTTTTGTTGCTTTTCTACTAAAAATAATTTTGCTGTTCCTTTATTTTGAAAATGATGTACTCTCTCTTCTTGTTATTAATAGTTAATTACAATTTTTAATTTATGTCTAATCTGAAAAATTGTAAAATTAAAACATGTTTTGACATTCGATAATACACTATTAACACTACATTCCCAGCTTACAATTGGTTAACTTTCTTAATTATATTTTATTTTTAGTGCTTCTAAGTAGCTAACAATAAAATATTCATTTTTAAAGAGTCAACATTTGAATATATTATGATGCTTTTCAGTTTATTTCCTCAGTAATACGTACCAAGGAAAAATGATGCTTCTTTTTAAGAGATTTTTTTTTAAACTTAAAGTTATCCTTTCAAATATGCTTTAAAAGGCAGTTTTATCACCGCTGTGTCTATCATTGTCCTTTACCAGTTGATCTACTTTGTTTTCTAGTCTAACTTCTGACAAAGGAAATAGATCTCAGGGCCATAAATTTTATGACAACATCTGATATGAATGCCTGCGTTTATGTAAAGGTTATGTCTTGACTCTTTGCAACCAGCTGATACTTAACACATTTGATTGTGGAGGTCAGCAAATGAATCAGGGTTGGTAAGGTAAGAATATCTTTTCAACACTTTAGCAACTCTACCTTCATTTTCTGTTTGTCTTGAAGAGATTTTTTTTTCTGTTTTGCAATTGTATACATATAAGGGTAATTTTTAAAAATTTTTTTGAACTAGGAATCGAACTTGACCTCACGCTTGGCATGTGGGCGTCATGCAGCTGAGCTATATCCCTAGCCACATAATGGTAATTTTAAATTGGTCTTCGTGATACACAAGATGTATCCAAGTGTGAAATGTTCACCTGTGCTCACATTTGTGACAGAATTCTCAAGAAGGCTCATTGTGTCTTTGTCACTATTTTGACAGTTTACCAGTCTGCGTCTTGCCATCAGTGCTTTTTCACAACATCCAAAATTAAAAACTATAAAATCAAAATGTAGTAGAGAAGAGGGAAGAGGGGGAGACAATCAAGCACGGAATAAATCATGTGTGTATTACTAGTCCATTCTCTTTCTAAAAGGAGCTGTAAGTTGTATGGAAAAAAATAAACTGAATTAGAATATTTTTGGCAATATTTTTAGAATATTTAATGGCAAGATCCTAAGTCATACAAATACATGTACCTCTTTCACTGAGTTGGTGAAGCTACTGAGACTACTTTGTAAAGTCTACAGATTGCAGTCTCCTAGATAAAAGATTACTTTTTAAATGAGTATGAATTTTTGCCTCAGTTTTTCCCTAAGTTTTCTGCTTGAATGAAATCCCATCTGCATGACAGGTTTCACTGTTATGTATAATTTGCTCCAACAGTGTTCTAAGAGTTATTTTACCTCCAAACTCACAGAAACTTAAGCACGTGCACACATATACAAATATATTCCAATGTATTTTAATTTTAAAAGTTCAAACCTAAAAAGACACTATTTTGTTTATTTTTAACTCATGAATATGTCTTACTCTTCATATTTCTTATTAGGTAAATGCACTGATGATAAACCACAATAATCAATACAATACCTTCTATTTTCTGCATAGCAAAGTTCTTCAGTTCACCTTTTAATCATTAGTATATTTAAGGGTTTATTTTTTTTCACTTCAGTGATTCGAAGGCTAGTCTCAAAAAGGACAGAGTATCTTTCAATCAAACCAGCATCTGAGTTTTGAAATGCAGGATTTTAATATAACTTATTTATGTAGAACACTAAGCAGGGTATAGATTTCATATTAAGTTCAAAAGAGCTATTCAAATATCTGCAGCAACAACACTGCTATTAAAAACTCACCATAATTGGTCAAGCAATCCCACTTGTTAATAAAATATCGATGATAGAAAACTCGCAAACACGTTGGCATCACTTTAAAAGAAGATATGTTTATATGAAATACAGTCTTGCTTTAAAGCACATGAAAGAAATCTGATTTCTCTTAATGTTACCACTTATGTTTTATCAAGTATATGCTATAAAATAAAATGCATACTTTTGGATCCTATATATTATTTAAAATGAATGATATTTACCTACAAAACAGAAAGTATAAATAATAATAAAAGCAAAATGTTAACTGAATGTCATTATATTGTTGGCTTTAATTACCATTTGCACTGCATTTTGGGAATTCTTGAGTTAAATGAGTGCAATTCTCCTTCTTTAACAAGAGAGGTGACCTCAGCCTTCACTAAGTGCTTGGAGGAAACATTTAGCACAGCAAAATTGCAAGAGCGTCCCAGGAGAAAATGAACTGCCATTGATACCAGTGCCCTTTATAGAACAGGAACTTCAAAACACATTTTTTACCTTAGTAAAAGAATGAAGATAGAACTGATTAACTCCAAACTAATCAAAAGACTTGGCCAAAACATTAAGTGGGATAATACTAAGGCTTTTTTTTTAAACAAAAGTAATCAAGGATCTGTACTGTGCTAATGACTTTTATCATAAGAGTTAGAAATGTCTGTACACTTATTCAAAGGTGTTACTTCAAGATATTGGTTGTCCTTAGCTCTATTGTAGTATGTATTTGCCTTCTATAGTAATAGTGTTGAAGAGTTCTAAAATCTAAAGAGTTTTTCCAAAAGTTCTCAACTATAAATTTCAGAGGGTGAAAAAGAATTTAAGTAAAAACATCTAGAGTAGGAAAAAAATAGTTTTGATACAATTTATATATTAATGTTTCCAATTTGAAAAGATTACAGGAAAAATATTAATCAAATTTAGCATCAAAAATAAATTGAACAGAGCATGGTGGCACATGCCTGTAATTCCAGCACTCAGGAGGCTGAAGCAAGAGGATCACCATGTGTTCGAGGCCATCCTTGGCTACGCATTGAGTTCAAGGTCAGCCTGAACTGCATAGAGAGACCTTGTCTCATCCAATCAATCAATAAATAAATAGCAACTGTCAAGTGCTGAAAGCCCTCT
>RJWT010053193.1:0-10450 GCA_004365215.1 Cuniculus paca | reverse complement strand
TTTTGAGAAGTTTTTTCTGAATAAAATGTTTGAATTTATAATATGCGTGTGCTTTTGTTGCTCATGAAACATGCCTGAGGACACTTTTATTCTTTTCTTTTCCAGATGGCAGAGATGATGCCCAGGAGAATAGCTTAAGAGATTTAATAGAAGAGCTTCCAGACTCCCACTACTGCCTGCTCAAGTACCTTTGCCGGTTCTTGACCAAGGTAGCCAAGCACCATGTGCAGAATCGCATGAATGTTCACAATCTCGCCACTGTATTTGGACCAAATTTCTTTCAGTAAGTTAGTGGAATTTTGGTTTTACTATTATCTAAAGTTACTGGGACATAGAAGCATATCTCAGTCTAAAACATCAATCATTTTATGTTGGAGAAGTTTCATCTTGGTTTTAAGTGTTTTAGCCTTGTTTTTTATCCCAGTTTTGAAGAAGAACATAAGCCTTCTTATGAAACCATACTTTTCAGTAATCCAAATAACAGTTAAATTCTGGAACTAAGTTTTATTTTTACTAAAAGAAGATGTTTAAAAAAGAATTTGTAATCTGAAATCATTAGTGGAAAGAGAAGGAGTATGATAAAATAATTAATAGTGATAAAGTTCACTTAATTGCTAATAGATGGAAAATTGTGAGCAAAATACATCAATGACCAAAAGATGCAGTCTTAACTTTGCTTATTTTCCAAATTTAATTTTTTTAGAAATTAAATTAGACTAGAAGTAAACTAGTCTTCGTAAATGATATATTACTAGCCACAAGAACTTTTGTAAAGCTTTATTTTTTCTGTTACTCTTTAAAGGTTTTTAATGTTGACATATGAAACATCTTTGCAATCCAGAAGGTTTGCTTTTAAATCTTCTATTAGTCCCGTCTGATATCAAAATTATTCCTTCTAGTTGTATAAAGAGGGAATGATTTCACTTTCAAAGCTCTCAAAGTTTTGTGTTCTTTTTTAAATAGTGTATCTGCTTTTCCTCTTCATTAATCTTTGGCCTCATTTAGCTTCCCAGAGCTAGTAATAGTATAGTCCTCAGAATGTCTAAATAAATATAAACTCTGGCTTAGGCCACAGATCAGGCAGTTCATTGCTGAATTTAGAGAGAAGGTCTACCTTGATAATGGTCCCACTTGAAACTTTAAACATGTTAACTTTTAAATAATGATATCTCACAGGATATGATAGGGTCCTGTGAATAAATATCTCAAAAAAGCCCTTGCAAACTTCTTACTCAGGAGCTTCTTGATAGCAAAAGTTTTTATTTGTTCTTTTTACCTCCATCTACCCAGTAAACCATTGTTTCATGACCTCCATGTGAAATATAAAGGTGTAAGTAGAAAACTACCTCAATAATTTTGAAACCCTAGGTCATCCATGGTGAGACTTTTAGAAATGAGTGCCCAAACTGCAACCCCAAAACCCACTTATTTACTGCAAAGCACCAACACTGCAATTAAACCTAAACACTGAGGTTTTAGTTTAGAAAAAATAACTCATACATTAACATCTTTAATCGTAAAAGAAAAACAACACTCTTACCATAGACTCGACACCACATCCCAGGTTCTAGAAAAGGTAAAAATCAATTTATAAATAGAATGCTCATTTAATAAGCATAAAATGCAGATAAAAACAAAACAGATCCATGCATCACTACTAGACTATAAATTAAGCTTGATCTAGAATTTCTGGTAACCCATTCTAGTTAGTCAATCAGAATATCGATAAATGATGAACCTTTTTGTAGGTTCTAACTAGTTTGATTTTTAAATTTTTATTGTGGTAAAATGAATGCACAGAACATAAAATTGGTCATTTCAACCATTTTTTAAGTATAAAGAGTAATGATATTTTAAGTATATTCACATTGTTGTGGTCTACTAAATAATATGTATTTCTAAACTTGCAGAAATTAGAGTATAATTAGAACAGATAACATTCATTGAGAACGTACCAAATTCTGTATTTTCTCATCTGATTAAATTCTAAAGGGAAGAAAGTGACTTATTTTGTCCTTGAAGTTCCTCTGTCTAGGTCAAGGGAAAGGAAACACTTACACTCCAATGACCAGTTAACCTGTAAATGCAATAAAGATGTTATAAAGAGGATTAGTGGAAAACTTCCATTCCAAGATGATTTCCTCACTATGAAAGACAGAACAAAGGGAACAATATCTGGAGCCACGTTTATAAGAGAAGAAAGTAGAATAGATTTTGTGTTTTAGTTTTAGAGATGGAATCTGACTATGTTGCTTAGGTTGACCTTGAATTTATACAGGTACGTGTTACCACACCAAGCTGAAACCATTTTTGTACAGTGTTTCCTATATGGCAGGGATAGAATAGTTCTACATTTGTTCACTTTATTTTTCAGTAAGAAGATTGAACCCAGAGCTTTGCACATGCTAGGCAAGCACTGTCCCACTGAACTACATCCCCAACCCCTATTTTTATTTTCAATTTTTCAAATACATTTTATCTTTAGTTCACATGGTAATTGTACATATTTATGGGGTACTGTATGAGTAAATCCATACAATGTATAATGAACAAAATAGCTATCATTTCTTTGTGTAGGAAACATTCAAAATCCTCTCTACTAGCTATTTTGAAATACCCAGTTAATTGTCATACCTAGCTATCCTACTGTACTACAGAATGTTAGGGATTACTCTGTTTATTCAACTGTACCCCTGTACCTGTTAACCATCCTCTCTACCTCCCTCTGTCCCCATACCCTTCTTAGAAGGCTCTGTTAATCACTGTTCTATTATCTGCCTTAAGACTAACTTTCTAGCTTCCACATATAAGCGGTAATATGTGATACTGTCTTTCTGCGCCTAACTTATTTCACCTAACACAATATCTTCCACTTTCATCCATGTTGTAGCAAATGGCAGAAAGTCTCAAGTTTATCCTCTATGACCGACTAGTATTCCATTATATATGTATATTAAAAAAACACATCTTTTTTATCCATTCTTCAGTTGATGGGTATTTGGGTTGTTTCCAGGATTTAACTATTACAAATTGTGCTGCTGTCAACATGGGTGCACATATATCGCTATGGTAAGATGGTTTTAATTCTTCTGGAAAGATACCCAGAAGGGGAATAGCTGGGTCAAATGGGACCTATAATCCTAGTGTATTGAGAAGTCTCCACACAGATTTGCACAGTGGTTTCCACAGTCTATACTCCCACCAACAGTGAAGAAGGGTTCTTTTTTTCCCACAGCTCTGCCAGCATCTGTTATGGGTTGATTTCTTGAGATAGCCATTCTTTCCGGTGTGAGATGAAATCTCAGCATTGTTTTGATTTGCATCTTTTGAATGACCAGTGATGTTGAACATTTTTTCATACATTTATTTGCTATTTGTATTTCTTCATGTGAGAATTATCTATTCATTTCAGATGCCCATTTTTGGAGTGGGTTTTTTAATTTGAAGAATTTGGGTTGTTTTGTTTTGTTCTTTATATTTCCTGCATACTAATCCTTTGATGAACAATTGGCAAAAAAATTTTCCCACTCTGTGGGTTGTTCTTCATTCTGTTGGTAGTTTCTTTTGCTGTGCAAAAGCTTTTCAATAAGAGAGATCCTAGTTTTTGACCCTGTGATATTTCCCAAGTGACTGGGGTTTTGTTCATAAAGTGTTTGCCTATGCCCTTGTCTTTAAGAGTTTACCTATTGTATCTTCCAGCAGACTTAGTATTTCTATTTTAATATTTAGATCTTTGATTCATTTGGATTTTCATTTAGTACGTGGTGAGAGATACAGGTCTAGGTTTAATCTTCAGCATGTGGAAAGCCAACATCATTTATTAAAATGGCTATCTTTTTTAGTGCAGATGTTTGGCCCCTTTGTCAAAGATAAGACAAGTGAATGTATTTGAGTTTTTTCTTCATCTTCTAAATCTGTTCCATTGAGCCTCAGGTCTGGTTTGTTTGGGGTTTGTTTGTTTGTTTGTTTTTGCCAGTGCCATGTTGTTTTTATCACTGAAGCTTTGTAGTGTAATTTCAAGTCAAGGGTTGTGGTTCCTCCTGCCTTGCCTTTTTTGCCCAGAATTGCTTCTGCTCTTTTAGGTTTCTTCTGGTTCTAAATGAATTTTAGTATTGTTTTCTCTAATTCTTTGAGGTACACTATTGGTATTTTGATAGGGATTGCATTAAATCTGTATAACAATTTTGGGAGTATGGTCATTTTCACTGTATTGATTCTTCCTATCCAAGAGCAAGGGATATCTTTTCATTTTCTGATATCCTCTTCAGTCTCCTTTTCAGAGTTCTGTAGTTTTTGATATCAAAGTCCTTTACTTCCTTTGTTAGATTGATCCTTAAGTATCTCATTTTTTTGGATGCTGTTATGAAAGGTGTTGTTTACCTAATTTCTCAGTGAGTTTATTTCTTGTATACAGGAATGCGGTTGATTTTTGAGTGCTGACTTTGCATGCAGCTACACTGCTGAATTTGATTATAAATCTAGAAGGCTTTTGGCGGAGTTTTCTCAGTCTTGTATGTAGAGGATCATGTGATCTGCACATAATGAGAATTTAATTTCTTCATTTCCTATTCTTATTCTTTTTATTTCTCTCTCTCGTCTCATTGCTCTGGCTCATGTTTCCAGAATTATGTTGAATAAGAGTGGTGATAGTGAACATCTTTATCTTGTTTATGATTTTAGAGTAAAAACTTTCAGTTTTTGACCATTTAGGATTATGTTGGATGTTGGTTTGTTTTTATCAGATTGAGATAAAGACCATCCTTTCAATTTTCTGTAATTTTTTTTTCTCACAAATGGGTATTGAACTTTGTCAAATACATTTTCTGTATCTATTGAGATGATCATGTGGTTTTTGTCCTTGATTCTGTTAATGGTGTATTACATTTGTTGATATTTTTTGTATGTTGAACCATCCCTGCATCACTGGGATGACTTACTTGGTCAGGGTGTATAATCTTGATGATTTGCTATATTCTGTTTGCCAGTGCCTTATTGTTCATTAGGGAGATTGGCCTGTAGTTCTCTTTTTTGGTTGGATCCTTCTCTAGTTTTGATATCAGGGTAATGTTTGCTTCCAGGAAGGAGTTTGGGAGTAATACTTCCCTTCCATTTTATTAAAAATCTTGAGGAATAGTGGCATTAGATTTTCTCTAAACTGCTTGTAGATTTCAGCTGTGAATCTTTCAGGGTCTGGGCTTTTATTTGTTGGTAGGCTTTTAATTACATCTTTAATTTCTTTTACTTATGTTGGGTTATTTAGAATCTTTAAATCTTTTTTTTTCCTTTAAATCTTCTTAATTCAGTTATGGCAATTCATGTATTTCTAGGAATCTATCCATTTCTTCTGTGTTTTCCAATTTATTAAGCTCCTCTTTTTTTTTTTTTAACCTTTTATCTACTCTAAATTCACTAACCATGTTCTTCTTTAGGGTCATCATCTCTGTACTTATCTGAGAAATTATCCTGATTAGATTTTTTTCTACAGCCTCATTCATTTGCTTTGTTACTTCCACTGTTACCATTTCAGAGAGCCCGGGTGGGTGTTTTCAAATTGTTCCAGCTCATTGTCCCCTGGTTTTGCTTTTGGTGGTCTAGAAGTCTGTGATTGCATCTTTCTTCTGTGTCTTATTTTTTGTTTGTTTGTTTTAGTTTAATTCTTGCGTGGATGCTTTTAACTCGCATATGTTTTATCGTGTTATTGCTAGTATTGAGAACCCTTAGGAAATGACTACTTCCGCAAGGTAGCTAGCCATAGCTAGCTTTTGGTTTTGAATCTGTCACAAGGTCTTACATCTTCAGTTTATTGGGGATTGGAAATTGCTGCCTATTTGGCCCAACCCTGGTTCTATGACTCTGCCCTACAGTAGTGTTTATGCCCCTCAGGCAATCTCAGTCTTGGCATTCAAGGAAGAACAGCTTATTAGAGCAATTATGTCACCTTCACTAGACGGTACAGTGAGTATTAACAGTAGCATCAAACACACCTTGGAAAGTGACAAACTGTGGTAACTCTTATTAATTTGCCACCTTTGACCATATGAACAGGATTTGTAAGTATATATCCAAATCTAAAACAAACCATAAAATTGTGTGCAGCAATGTCGATTTTACCTTCCTGGGATAAAATCTAAAAGGGATTAGGGGAAAATATAGAGAAATAGAAGAAGACAAAGGGGTTAGATAGAAAGAAACCTGGAAGACAAAAGGAATATTATGATAGCTTTGAGAAAGAAAGAAGGAAGAAACAGGAACAAGAACAGAACAACAGCAACAACAACAAAAGCTAGTAACACTGTTCTCTCACATATAAAAATAGGTCAATAAAAAGAAAAAAAATTTTGAAAAAGTAAAAAAGCAAAGAAAGGAAGACAACCGGGGTGGGAGGGAACCCTTCAGGGCATGTTTCTGCTGTCATTGGTTGACAGAGAGGCCAGATAGCCCAGATATGTGTTGATTGATCCCAGCAAGCCAGCAGTAGAATTATAGCACCATGGTGGATAATCCCAGAAAACCTGGCCCTTTAGTTCCCCCGAAGTTCAGGCTGCCTCTTGTTCCTGGATGGGAGGCTAGAACTTGAGTTTTTTAGCCTGGAACACTCCCAGTGCCTCCTGCCAACTTGAACTTGGCTCCCTGACCTCCTGCACAGTTGATGTCAGTTGCGCCTCACCCTGACAATTGGAGCCACCAGATAGAGCCTACTTACAGCTGTTCTGAGTTCTGAGTTGACTTGGCCCCTTTCCTCTCCTGGGGGGCATCTGAACCTGAGTAACTCACCAGCCACTGCAATCTGCTGTGTCCTCTGCTCTGTTCCACTGGTGCATGTCTCTGTGGAGGCTTCCGGGGTTGCCAGTAGTCATCATGCTTCTGTAGGTTCAAGCTACCCTTCCCATACCACAGGCCAGGGCTCAGGGAGAAAGGGCTGCTTGCCCCCTTCCTCTTCTGTGTGTACTACCTCTCTTCAGTCTCCCTGTGGACTCTTAATTCTCACTTCAGTTCCCTGCTGGATCCTGGAAACCCATTTCCCTCTTTCTCCTCTTCCTCACATTGCTGTATTCCAACATCTGGATTCCCAGTATCAGAGAGGCTGTTTCTCTGCTGCTAAGCATTCCACCATCTTCCCAGAAGTCTTCACTAGCATGTTCTTGTGTGTGAGAGAGAGAGAGAGAGAGAGAGAGAGTGTTGCCTTTTTATCATAGTGCTTTTAACTGAGGTTAAATGATATCAGTGATTTTCACTTGCATTTCCCTAATGATTAGTGATGTTAAACATTTTTTCAAAAACTTATTTGCCATTTATGTGTCGTCTTTTGACAAATATCTATTCAATTCATTCACCATTTTTAAATGTGCTTTTTTTATTTCCTTATTTTTTGCTCATTTTTAGTTGTTGGAGTTCCTTATGTTTTCTGGAAAGTAATCACTTTTCAGCACTGCCTCCCATTTTCTAGGTTGTCCCTTCACTCTGTTGATTGTTTCCTTTGTGTGCAGAAAGCTTTTAGTTAGGTGTATCTGCATTTGTCAGCTTTTGCATTTGTTGCCTCTGCTTTTGGTGTTATGTCTAAAAGCATGTTTGCCCAGCCCAAAGTCCAGAAGCATTTTCTGTATGTTTTCTTCTATGAATTTTATAGTTTTAGGTGTTGTAGTTAGGACTTTGATACATTTTGAATTTTTTTTATCTAGTTGAGAAAAATGTCTAATTTCTTCCTTCTGCATATGGATATCCAATTTTCCTAGCATCATTTATTGAAGATATGTCAGTGTGTGTCCTTGCTGCATTTGTCAAGCATCAGTTGTCTGTAAATAAATTGATTTACTTCTGGATTCTCTATTCCATTCATCTGTGTATTTTTATGCCAGTACCATGCTGTTTTGGTTACTACTGCATTCTTGATTTCTTTCTCAGAAATTTTATAATAGGGATAAAAAAATAGGTACAGATTTTTTATTCTGCAACCTTACCAAATTTATCCATTCTGCTATGTCTTATGACTAGATGTCCCTCCAAAGCCTCATGCAGTCATGGGCGCGGGGTTTTCAGAGGAGGCCGAATCTAGAGTGTGTGATGTTGGAATTGAGGGTATGTGATTAGTAAATGAGTCTACTGAAGGGTTTGGCATACTTCTGGCTGGGATTAAGACTGTGTGCTACATCTGACCTAAGACAAATAGCCTGCATACAATACAATAGAGTCTTGTCAAGCCCCCTGCTTGCCTGCTTTTGCTGTCTTTCATCACTATAAACTGGTACCCCTCTGCCATGTGCCATCCTACCATGGAGCCAGCCGATTATAGACTGAAACCTCTAAAACTGTGAGCTAAATAAACCTTTCCTCCCTTAACTTTGAGCATTCGGTATATTGTCTCAGCAACAAGAAAAATAACTAAGATAAGTTCTAACAGTTTTTTGATTGAGCCTTAGGGTTTTTATGTGTATAAAATTATGTAGGTAGCATTCCCTAGTCTATAATTTTTAATTGAAGAATTTAATTTAAATTCAAGGTTATTATTGACATAGTCCTCTTTTGTTTCCTGGTTTCTTTGACTATTTTGTGTTTCTTTGTTTCTTACTTATTCATCCTTTTGCTTTAGTTGTCTGCATTGATAAGGTTTGATTCTCTTTCTCATGTGTATTGGAACTAGTGAGTTTTGGATTTTTGTGTGTTTTTCCTGGTTGTAGTTATTATCCTTTCCCATCTAATGCAAGACCCCCTTAACCATTTTTTATAGACTTCTCTGTCGTGATGAATTCCCCATTTTTGCCTATTTCAGAAGTGATTTCATTTTCATTTCTGAGGGACATTTTTTCTGGGAGTGTTATTCTTCGTGGGCAGTTGATTTTCAATACTTCAAATATGTCACAGCATTCTTTGCTAGCTTTCTCTCCTTTTTGCTGAGAAGTCTGCTATTAGTCTACTGGACATTTTTTATGTTAGTTGATGATATTCTCCTTCTGTTTTTAGAACTCTTTCTGTGTCTTATACTTTTAACAGTTTGATTATATTATGCCTTCAAGAAGATCTTTTTCAATTGACTCTATTAGGGATCCTTGGAGCTGCTTGAACCTTGGAGAGTTCCCCAAAATTGGAGAGTTCTTAGCTATTATTTTGTTGAATATGTTTTTCTGTACCTTTCTCTTTTCTTCTGGAACACCCCTAATAAGGTTCACTCATTTCAGTGTTTCCCGTAAACCTCCAAGGCTTTCTTTGTCCCTTTCATTTATTTATTTTTGTCAGACTGGATTATTTTAAAAGACCTATCTGTCACTCAGGAATTGTTTTGTGTACCTGATTAGTTGTGCTGTTGGACCCTTAAACTGTACTTCTTTATTATTCTTTCATTTTACCTATAAGTTCTTTACCTCCAAGATTTCTGTTCTTTCTCATTTATCTACGAAATTTCTCAATCATTTTATGAATTGTGCATTCACATTTTCTTGTATCATTAAGTTTCCTCAGAAGTCATTATTGTGAATTCTTCTTCAGGCATCTATCAGTTTCAGCTTCCTTGGAATCTGTTGCTAGTTTCTTTGGAGGTGTCATGTTACTTTGTGTTCCTGTGGGTCTGCTTTCCCTATGTTGTTATTTATGCATCTGGCAGATGAGTTGCCTCTACAAACTTTATAGGGTGGCTTTTGTAGTTAAAGACTTTCTCTTGGTGATGTGTGCATGACTGTGAGTTGGAGAGACTGCGTTGGCTTCGGCTCAGGAGGGTGCTGTGATAGTGTCTATGTAGCTTCTTCAGCTATAATCAGTGTGGCCAGTGTCTGCTGTGCCTCAGTGGCCTGCTCTGCAGGGGTTGTGGGATTGCATTGCCAGCCTGAGATACAACCACCTCAGTCCAGGCTGGTTTGCTGGCAGCCTTCACTATGGTGCATCCAGTTGTAGGAGTGGAGCTTCTTGGCAGTTTCTGAGGTTTGTGTGACAGCATGGTCACCGAATGTACCTGTGTGGGCAGAGTGCAGTTTGCGCAGTAGCCAGTGGGAAGTGCTCGTCAGTGTCAGAGGTAGAGGGTGGGAGGTGGGGCTGCAGCTACACCAGTGACCCAGATCACCTTAGTGTCTGAGGTCTGCCCAGGAGACTTTGCAGGGCTCTGGTGCTGACCTGCTCAGGGAGGTCTGCCCAGCTGCTGTGTGTGTGTAGGGAAGGCTGAGCATCTGCTTCTAAAGGGCTTGGTGGGCTAAGATTTTGAGAACTGACTGCATAGCTGCTTCTTGAGGTACCTGAAGGGTGAATGGGTTATTTCTGAGGGGCCTGGGCAGACTGAGACACTAGGGGAAGGCTGCCCAGGTGCTTTCTGGGGTTTAGTAGGGAAGGCGGGGCCACCTAAGTTGTTATTTGCAGGAGTGGAATGGGCAGCCCCTTGCTTCCCGGGCTGGGGCCACCTGGTTAGTTTGCAAGGCTAGGTCTTGAATTGCACAGGGAAGCTGCATAGGTAGCAGTCAAGTGGGAAAAT
>RJWT010053192.1:0-10436 GCA_004365215.1 Cuniculus paca | reverse complement strand
ATCTACAGACTTATTTAGAATATCAGTCCTAGGAAGTAGGTGCTTTTGTTTGATCTGTTGTCTCGTGTCTGGCCCACAGCAGGAGGTGTTTCTCTTTTTTACAGTTGCAAGGTATCTGGGTTTTTGCATTGGCTCCATGGAGGACCTGGCCCTGTCTGACTGCCTATAATAATTCTAACTATCTCAGCTTCCTGTAACAGCAGTAGATACAAAAACGTGAAGAACTTTGTAAATACATTCCTGAACATGAGAATGTAACCTCCACAAAGCGCGTGGACCACAGCGAGGTAAATAAAATGGCTTGACCAGCTGATGTCAGCCACTTTCCATCATTAGTGCCTCTGGACTGGCACAATAGGTTCATGAATAGAGCCACTATGGTGGCAGGGACGGAGCCCCACAGCTCACATTGAGGCTGATCAGATGACTAATGAGGCAGCAGCAGAGACAAATGCTGCAGCACATCCCATCCCTCCAAGAGGCCAACTAGTCCCTTGCCAACTACCCTAGACTCTTCCCACTCAGGAAAGACATAGCGACAGGTATAAATATCTACTCTGGGACTTTGCTTTTCCTTCCCCCAGAAACAATATTTAACTCATGAATGCAGGATCTCACATAACACCAAAAGACGCACTTAACAATAAAGGAGATATGATACCAAGCGCAGGACTCCATGGAGTCCGCTGCCCATGTTACACAACTCACTGAGCAGAAGGGCACAGCCAAGTGGAAGGACGGAGTCACTTGTTGAAAACAGTTCTTTCTAAGAGATGCTTTAAGATTGGTGAGCGTGTATTTTAAATCAGTGGCCCTTGTATGGCGACTTGTCCCTGCCTGATTTCTTTTAACATCAGATATGTGTTTTCCAAAAGCAGCAAGCAGTTCCCCAGGGCTCTGACACCAACTGGGTGCCAACGATTCAAACCAGTTCTGACACCAAGCACCCAGAGTTAACGCAGACCCCACACATTCTGGGTGTGACTTGCTGTGGTTCCTGGCACACGTTTTCTCTAAGCTCAAAAAGCCCTGAGTGTCAGGGACAGGACACCCAAGCTTGACAGAGGGCCCTAGGGGTTGTTGGTGAGCGGGGCCACCCATTCATTGGCTCTCGGACTTTGTCTTCAGTTCCTGTCACGGAGTTCCTAAAACCTTGGCCTTTATTGTCCTTGATGCTAATGAGATGAGGGGCTTGAGGTTGGGGGTGAGCTACCAGAAAAACCTACTACAGGATAAGAGGGTTTAGAATTTCAGTGCCATTGCCTCCCACCCCTCCCCTCCAGCCAGTGGCTAAGTTTGATCTATCATGTCTGTGTAATGAAATCCCCATAAAGATTCAAGGGGCTGCAGGGTTGAACACGGGTGTGCGGGGAGGCTGCTGGAAGCTCCCACCCCACCCCCACACATGCATTCCATTTGGCTTTTCCTGTGTTGCATCTTTTATAATAAACTGGAAATCATGAGTAACATACTTTGCTGCGATCTGTGAGTCATTCCCTCAGGTTACAGAGCCTGAGGAAGGATTTTTAGGGACCTGTGAATTTATAGTCAGTGGGGCAGTGTGTGGGTCACATAGGGGCTCCATTGAGGCTGGTGTCTGAAGTTGGGGAAGTCTTGTTGGACTGAACCCATGATATGCGGTGTCTGCATTAACTCTGGGTGCTTAGTGTCAGAATCGAGTGGAACTTTTGAGCACCCAGTTGGTGTCAGAGTGTTAGGTCCAAGGACTGGCAAACAAAGCATCACTGTCTTGACAAGGCATGGACCCTGACCATCAGGAGAAAGAAGGCTGCTCCATACTATGAGGCCGGAATATGTTTGGTGTGAGCTATTGCCTTGCTCTGTTTTGACAGTAAATGGCCGAGAACAGCAGCCACATCATGAGGGGGGCATGGTAGTTCAGGGCTCACAGCCCCCAGGGTTGAAGGTCTGGGTCACACCCAGAATGGTTATCTTTATATCTCCATTTGGGTTAGGCTGTGTTTGGTGAAACACTAGATGTTGCTGTAAAGGTATTTTGTAAATGTGATTAACATTTAAATCAGTTGACTTTTAAGTAAAGATTATTCTCAATAATATGAGCAAATCTCACCTAATCAATTAAAGGCCTGGAGAACAAAATCTGAGATTTCTTGGAAAAGAAAAAATTCTGCCTCAAGACTCTAATACAATAGTAACCCTGCCTGAGTTTCCCACCTGCCAGCCTCCCCTGCAGGACTGATTTGCCAGCCCACAAAATGTATGAATTCCTTAAAATAGATCAGTCTGAGGCAAATAACATGGCAGAGAGATACAGACACTCTGGGCTTTATTTCTCTGGATAACCCTGACTGATACCTATGAGCAGGCAAGCCACCAAGTCCAAGAGGAATGCTAGCTGAGGACGACAGGAACCCAGAATGGACAGTGAGGAAGGTGAGAATGAGTGCCAGACCACCTGGCAGCTGTGGTTCATCCCATTTACCTTTCACTTCTAAGTTCTCTCAGGAAAAGGAGAATGAGATCCCTGGAAGAGCCATCCTACAAAGGTGTTAATCCAAAATTGAGCGGAAGTAGACTGTGATGGACTCTATGGTATACTTCCCAGCCTTCTTTTCCAATTCTGCTGGGAATGCCAACAGAGAACCTTCTGCAGTCACACACAGGAATACAGCAACCCCCCTGATCTACAAGGGTTACATTCCAAGAGTTAAAGTGGGTGCCTGAATCTAAGCATACTTAATACCAAATCTTGTGTATACTATGCTTTTTCCTATAAATATATACTTAGGAGAAAATTAGATTTATAAGTTAGATGCATAAGATATCAACAACAGGATCTAATAGTGAGATAGAACAAATATAACACTATATAGTGTAGTAAAATTGCTTTTATCATTATTCTAACATCTCAGGGCTATTATAAAGCAAAATATGGGGTGCTTGAACACAAGCACTGTGATACTGTGACAGTCAATTTGATAACCAAGATAGCATCTCATGTACAGAGCACGGATTCATGGACGAAGGGTTGGTTCCAGGACAGAACAGAGGACAGCATGAGATTTCATCATGCTACTCCAAGAGGGATGCGATTTAAATCTTAGTGAATTGCATATTTCTGGAATTCCTCGTTTAATATTTTGGGCAAGGGTTGATCACAAAAAGTGAAACCACGTGTAGGAGGATATTCTGCATACTAGAGGAAGACAGCTACAGCCCCCATGGCCGCACCTCCTCCTGGTGTGGCCCACATGAGTGACAGGTGGAGGAGAGGCTACGAAGGCACAGCTCCCTCGAAGCTGAGAGTCCCCCCAAAGGCAGGCTGAAGACACTGTTGAGAGCACACTGCTGTTTGGCTTTTTCCTGTGCTTATTACTGCTTTCTCCAGTGACTGAGAAAAAGGTGATTGTGAATTGACTAAAGACACCAAACAGGAAAGGGAAAATTCTCTATGGTTTGGTTTATATGGAAGTCAAGAACAGGCAAAAATAAACTATGGTGAGAGGACAGTGGTCGTGTGTGTGCACACACAAGGGGGTTGTTAGTGACTGAGAAGGGATACAGAGTAATCTTAGGAGTTGATCCAAGTGTTCTACATCTTGAGCTAGGTAATAGTCGCATGAGTGCATACATAGGTGAGGATACTCGATATGGCTAAACACTTGGATTTATGTAATTGAGAGCACCTAAATGATATCTGATTTGACAAATGTTTCTTTACAAATTTAAATTTTAAAGCTCATTTAAATTCCAATTCTCTCTAGGCCCCACTTTTTTAATTCCAAAATAAGGGGTTGGACTGGGTGCTGTATTACACAGCATGGGTCTCTCAAAACAGTTCTTTTATTTATTTTTTTTTATTTTTTATTTTTTTTTTTGCGGCACCGGGGATTGAACTCACGACCTTGCGCTTGCCGGGCAGGCACTTAGACTGCTGAGCTAGATCCCCAGCCCTGTTTTTTGAGACAGGGTCTCACCATGCCATTCAGGCTGGCCTTGAGCTCACTTTTTAGCCCAGGCTGGTCTTGAACTCACAATGATCCGCCTGTCTCAGCCTCCCGAGTGCTGGGATTACAGGCGTGAGCCACCCTGCCCGGCTAAAACAGTTCTTTTAAATGCTCTTACAAATCGAAGCGGGGGAAAAAAATCCCAAACCTTGCTTTAAAATAGAGGCAGTTCTCCAAAGAAAAACAAATGGCCCAGAGGTATATGGGGGAGAGGGGCACAAGTGAAAAGTCAGCATTTTTTTTACCCTAGAAAATACATACATTTTAAAAATGAAATGCGAGATAGTGGAAATAGGTTTTTTGTTGTTTCTAAAGCCTTTGCTCTACCAATTCTTCTTCCCAAAGAACCCAGAATCTCACAGCTTTGGTGTGTGGTGGCACTCATCTCACTTCCAGTTCCAGGGATGGGGCAATCAGTGTCATCTCATGCCCTGGGCCTTGAGGATTGGTCTTATGATGGGAATATGAAGTGGAGTACAATCCAAAGCCCATCAGCAATCACATTCCCTTGCCCTCCGAGATCCAGTCAAGAGAGATTTTACAACATGAGGTGACACAATGCAAAGGAGAGAGACTTTCCTTTGATAACTAGGCAAAACCTTCTGATTCATTTCTACCCCTTTTCACCCCACTCACCATCTAAGTAGAAAAGCTCTTGATCCTGGCAGCTGCCAGAGACCTCTTGCTATCTAGAGGGAGTCAGTCTAGGAACAAGGCAACAATCAAAGGGGGACAAAGGTAAAGGGATCCCAATGAATGGAGCGACAGTCTTGGTGAAATTGTGGCCCTGAGGTTCAAGTCACACCTGAAGATTAACCTGCCTCTCGGGCTTTTCAATTCCTTTTTATTACTTAAGCCAGTGTAGGTTGGGATTTTTGTCCTTTGCAACTAAAATCACTGTATCATATGCAGCAGTGTTAAGGGACACTGGAAAACCTGATGCTACTGTCTGGAGGACACTTGGGCACTACATACCAAAAGGTCTAAATATGGGCATAGCCTTCGACCTAACATATAAACTTGTAAGAATGTATTCATTCATCTGACAAATATTTAAGCACTGACTATGTGCCAAACGCCATTCGAGGAGTCAGAGACTTACTGGTAGACAAAACAAAGTCCCTTATGGAACCAGCCTTAAGTAGGAACCAGCCATGTGTAAAACTATTTATTTACAAGAGTATTAATTCCATTGCCTTTCACAGTGGGGAACAATAGGAAATAATATAAATAACCCCTCAAAGAAAATTACTTAAATCAATGTTAGAAGTTTGACATGGTAAAATGCTATTTGGCTTTTAAAATGAATTGTAGAAACTCCTGAATGGTAAGGAAAAATATTTCACCATTTAGGTCGAAAAAGTTGATGGAAAAACAGAATGTAGAGTACAACTCATGTTTGTATATTTTATGAGTATATTTATGTACAGAAAAGGCACAGAGTTAGTTACTCTGACATGTCAATGGTTTTTTTAAGGAGTAGAATTGGGGGTGATTTTTATTTTCTTCTTCGTATATCTTAAATTTTTTTTCATAATTTTCTATTGTGGGTATGCCTTTCCATTGTTATTATAGAAAACATCAATCTTACAAAATAACCTCAAGTAGTTTAAATTAAAAAATAAAAAACTAGCACTTACATATTAGCCCAGGGCTATCTCTAAAATCTAAGATGCCCCTCAAAATACATTTCTATATAAAGAGCACAAGCAACATCTTCCATTCTGTGATGTATCTACTCAGGGAAACCTATCAGCATTTTCTAACACATATGTGGCTTTGTTTTTGTTTTCATGTTGTTTATTTTTGCAGTGCTGGGGTCCTTGAGCATGCTAGGCAAGTGCTGTAGTATGAGGCCTGCCTCCCACCTTACATTTGTGTTTTGTAATGGAACAAACCAAAGAGGATCTTGAAGCTAGTTACTGATATCTAGACAAGACCCTAAATTTCCTGTCTTGGGAATCCAAGGCTATTTCCACAGTTCTGTGCCCTTTGCCCAGCACACAGGCAACATCGTTAGAATGAATCTGTCATCGAGAGAGAGGTCATTCAATACATTTGGAAAGTACCATCAGTTCCCTAAAAATAACTTGGCAGCTCTCAGATTCACTGCTTAAAGACTTAAGACCAAAGTACACCCTGAATTTAAAATGCAAAGAAGCACACTGTAGGTTTAAAATGTTTCTGTTCTCTTCCTTGCCTTTCAGATTTATGTAACAGAATCTAAAATGTGGTCACACCTAAAGCTACCTTTACCCAGGTTGGGGGAAATTGTTTGCAATATGACATTGGTAATGAACTTTATTGTCTCTGCCAAGTTCCTTTTTGCTTTTGTCTTGACTTCCTAAACAACCCTACTATCCTGTTGTGTTTGGAGATGTTTTATCTAAAAGAAGCATTATGACTTTAATGATTGAACAACAATTTCAAATTTCCACTTCACTTTACTTACCAGCTGAGATGTGATTTAATGCAGCATGAATAGATTTCCCTCAGACCTGGATCTGATCTGCATTGACTAGTTTTCCAACTACCTCTTCTGCACACTAAAATAACAGCAGCAGGCTGGGTGGGGGTGCAACTCAGGTAGAGTACTTCCCTAGCATGCCAGAACCCTGAGTTCAATCCCCAGCATGGAAAAAATAAAATAAAATAAAATACATGCAGAACTTATGAGATACATTTGTGACCTGGTACTACTGTAAGACAATCACCAACCCACCCAGAGAAACAGAACCATAGCTGACATAGGACTTCTCCAAAGACAAGAAAATCTGTAGGCTTTTATATTGGAATGTTTGCAGACTCTCAAAGGAAGCTAAAACATTTCCTACACTTGGTTTTCTTCCTTTGAAAAATTAAACACCTGGCCTAAATATTTTGTAAGTAGCTCCATCAAGAATGTATTTCTTTGGGGTTTTTTTTTGTTTTTGTTTTTGTTTTTTCATTTTTTTCGAGGGAGGGGTATCAGAATTGAACTCAGGCCCTCGCGTTTGCCAGGCAGGTGCAAAAATGCATGTCTTAAAACAAAACAAAACAGAAAAAAGAATGCATTTCTTTCCATCAGGCTTGAGAAATTAAGAGATTGTCTTTAAGGTATTAATTCCTTCCCAGTAAATATTTCTTTTTTTTGGCTTTTTTTTTTTTTTTTTTGGTACCGGGTATCGAACTCACAAACTCGCACTTGCCAGACAAGCGTTTGTACCGCTGAGCTAAATCCTCAGCCCCACAGTAAATATTTCTTTAGTACTAATTATGAACAGAACTCTGCTGAGGGTTTCGGTGATCTGCTCCAGATCTACTGACACCCAAGATACTATCCCTACCCAGAAGCATCTGGCTTCTCATCCAAAGCGCTACTGCCTTTAAGAGCCTTGAGGAGCCACAAGAGTGCTCCTCAACCTTCATGAACTATTACTCTTTTTACACAAACTTCTCCTAAAAACTTGTAAGCCTTTGGTTGCATTTCATAATGAATTTAAGGAGGGGGATAAAGAGAAAATAGATAAATGAATCTCAAAGTTCGGTTCTGGCCTTTAACAGTCAGATTATTTTTTAACAAAGCGAACAATAATTTACTGTAAATAATAAAATAGGATCAGTCTTGCCAAGGAGTAGGAACCAAGGATTCAGGGCCATCCATGTGTACTAATTTGGATATGACAAGCTTGTAACTTTTACAGTGTTTTATGACTCTTTCTTTCCAAAGAAGCACACATCCTATTGCACAAGGCTGGTGAGAATACAACTACCCTCTGCCAAAGGCAGCTGGGAAAGCAAAATGATTACTTAAGTATTGTTTTTCAAACCTGAATTTGCAATGGGTAATTGTTCAGAAATATTTGGTACTTAATAACCTTGAAACTTGGAATTCAGAAAGATTTTACAGCCCCAGGGCTACAAGGTTTCATGGCTCAGGTTCATAAATCCACCAAGAACGGACCTGGCCATTGTAACAGTGCTCACTTGGTGTCGTTGTATAATAAAACCCATAGAGGGTATCAGTCATGCCTCGCACAGTGCCTGCCTAAGGTGGACACTTGGTGAAGGTTGTGGAGCTAAACTGGATATGAATTCTGGCTTCCACTTAAATAGGTTTGGAAAATATAAACAATGTTGGCAAATAAGTAATCAACATCCCTCTTAAACTTTGTTCTCAAAGATTCACGTAACACCAGAGCATTAATTAATAATGCTTCAGGTATCTCTGGAATTCAAAAATTAGGGAATATCCTGGTATCATCTTGTACAAAATGATACAAAATTTGTAACAAAATGATCAAGTATTTGTTGTTCCCTTGAAAGGATAAAGGTAGAGCAGTCAGGGGTTGCAAAGAATCGTGGGAAGAGTGGCTCCATTATTTTCTCAGGATCAATGGCAAAGAAGCATCTTATTTCCAAAAGCCCAGTCCAACGACACAGTTATCCCAATCTGGGATCAGAATTTCCTTGTGGATCTCACCATTCACCTAGTGAGTATCCAAGCTACTTACTGGCTTTACTTCCAGATACCCTTATTCCCTGATATTATCACAGTCCCCTCCAGGGTAGAAACAGACAAGAAAGCCAGAGTCATCCTTCTAAGGCTTCCTGGTAAGTAGCTTCCACTCACCAAAGGATTTTGCCAGGGCCTCAGCGAGTATTGTAATTCTTAAGTGGCACCGCAAGATGGATGTTAAATATCAAAAGACATGCCTCCTCTGTTTCAGACCCTGCTTTGTTTTTCCTAATTTTTAACAATTATCTTTCATCATTGCAGTACACAGAGTCCCTTTTGAACCTGTGTGTGAGTTAAGCAATGAGAAAAGGGTGCTGTTTACATTTCTACTTTCTGGCTCTCATCTGTCTGTAAAACTGATTTTTTTTTTTCAATTGCATTGGAAATTGTTTTAACTTAGGCTAGATTTCTTATTTCTCCATCTCTCCCGCTGGAGGTTCAAACTTTTAAAAAAACCCAATAACCTCAAAAAGTCAACCACATGCAGAAGTCAGCTGGATGAATTTAATGTTTTGCATAGGAATATTTGCATTCTCATTAGCTTTTGCAAATGCAACATTTCTCATCCTCTTGGGTTGGCGGCAAAGGTGCCCTGAGAAAAGAAAAGGTACCTCTGCACCTCTCTAACAGGTTAACATGCTGACCTGCTTTAAAGGGAATAAATGGTGTGGCTTAGGGGCAATTAATGTGAGGGCTTCAGGGGATGCTCCTAGTGGTGAGGACTTAAAAGGAAATTGTGCACTCACTTTCGTGGGTGAAACGTGTTGCTCCCATTAACTGTTTTCATCCAAACCTCAAATATGACTGATTCTAAAGCCTACTTAAAAGTACTTTTGATTAAAAGAAGTTGCAGGGGAAAAAAAAACTGTGTTAAATTAAGAAATATATGTGAGGTGAACTGTGTTCTACAAGTGCTTGCAGGTAGAAATCAGCAGTTATGTAACAAGTTGATTTTAAAAATTATAAATTTTAGTTACATCTAGACAAAATAGATGAGGTCAAGTCACTAAACACTTTTGTAATTCAAATAGAAAATAAATTATTCCCTTAGAAAAGGGGGGGCTTATGATGAGACATCTGTACCCATCTTCTTGAGTAACTGTTAGGGAGGAAATAAAATTTGGTGATTTGGTGGGGGTTGTGGTACTGATTTATGATCCTCCGAAATAGAAGGCAGTGCCTGACGGACATGGTTATTTACCTTTGGCAGCGCTGAAAGCGATTAAAACTAATGACTGCCTCAACCACCCTCCAGTACTAGATCTTTCCTCTCACCGCTCCCTCTGGCTCTGTACCTCTCTGGTTTCTCCCCCAGCTCCAGCTCTTTGGGGCCAAGGAAAGTTGGGGGCCCTCCTCACTCTCCAAACCCCCCAACGTATCCACCTCGGTTGCGGGGACCGAGATCTCGGGCCTCAGGTGCCCAGGAAAGGCCAACGTCCTCTGAGCACCCCAGGCCTCAAGACCCCCAGCTTGCCGGTCCGGGTCGCCGGCCCTATCCCCAAGGCCTAGCGGAAGGAGCTCGCGTCGTCGGCTTTGGAAAGCCACGCAGCTGCCTTCTGAGGCGCAGTCTCTGCGGTCTGGGTCCCGGCTGCGGCCGCGCCGAGGATCTGGGACTTTGACGGGTGAGGGCAGGCGACGCCAGAGCCAGGCCGCCTCCAGCCGCTGTCAGCCCTACCCAGCGCCGGCGACAGAACCCAAGCCCGCCGACCCAGCGCCGCGCCGCGCCGCGCCGGGAGAGAAGCAGCTGTTCCCAACAGCTGGGGGGCGGCGGCGCCGGGCGCCCCAGGTGCTGTCCCGGCCAATCGCAGGCGTCCGGCCCGCCCCCTCCCCAGCCGGGCTTCGACCCCGGCCCGCGGGGGAAGGGAGCAGAGGGGCGGAGAGACGCGCTCGGCACTGGTCCTCCGGCTTCCGCGGCGGGAGGGACAGACGCAAGCCGAAGCCGCGCGGGC
>RJWT010053191.1:0-10453 GCA_004365215.1 Cuniculus paca | reverse complement strand
AGTCCTGGTGTCTCTATTCACTAAGAGAGTGTCCTGGGTATGTTTTTTAAAAAAACTTTATAAAAAGTGTAGCCTCACCTGTAGAGTAGTGATTCCTATGTCACAGAGTTGCTCTGAGCATTAAAGAAAATAATGCATGTCAGGCAGTTAGCAGAGAAAGTGGCTTATTTATTGACAATTGGGTCAAATACAGCCCCTTGGGTACCCACCTTGGTCATCGATGACCACTAACAATCTCAGTGTTCATTCTCTCCCTCTCTGGCTCTCTTCTTCCCCTCTTCCTGTCTCCCCTTCTCCTTCTCTTTCTCCTTCTCCTTCTCTTTCTCCTTCTCCTTCTCCTTCCTCTCTTCTTCTTCTTCTTCTTCTTCTTCTTCTTCTTCTTCTTCTTCTTCTTCTTCTTCTTCTTCTTCTTCTTCTTCTTCTTCTTCTTCTTCTCCTTCTCCTTCTCCTTCTCCTTCTCCTTCTCCTTCTCCTTCTTCCTCTTCCTCTATTCTTCCCCAATGGTTTGTTCAGCTCCTACTGGGTTCAAAACATGTTATTTCCTTATTTTGCACTGTTTCCAACACAGGGTACAAAGTGCATGGTGGCACATAATACAAGAAAAGTAGACAGGAAGTGCCGTGGCTGGTAAAGAGCCATTGAGAACAATGACCCGCCTGCCCCGTCCCTCCAAAATTTGCTGTGAGCTTGTTTCGCAATAGTCATTAGAGACATGAAGGAAGTGTTGATAAGCTCCATTATTCATTGAAGGGCCAAGGTTAATTTTTATTTATTCCCAGGTCATCACAAACAGAGGCAGATGGTGGTGGCATTTCCTTCTTGCTGGGAGCTCGGATACGATCTGGATAGGTTACAGCAGGCTCTGTGTTCATTCCCTCTCCCTCTCCGTGTGGCAGCTTTCCTGGATGGAGCCCCAGCCACCCAAGCTGCAGGCCGATTTCATTTAACTAAGAGGACTTGTGGTAAGTAATTGAGGTCACTCGGACCTGGCTGGAGGAAAGCCAGCATCGCCAAGGAGAAAGGCTGACATCGTTTATCCTTCAGCGACTCTTCCTTCAGAGGATTTATTTTTGGTGACCCATTTAGAAGGTAGCTTACAAAGCTGCAAATATTGGTTTACTGAAAAGTCACTTTCTCTGAATGTTACTAGTATCAAATGACTTGGGAATGGCTTTTAAACAATGACCTGTGGAATCTACTTCTGTAGCCGTAGAGACAGGAATGATCATACAGGACCACCCCTATGGCTAATCCAATTTGTTCTCTGCTACGCACATGAGTAGAATATGTAGCTCCTAATTTTGGAGCTTACATGCTAGGTGATAAGAGCAGTCATATTATACTTATTAAGAAAAAGAGAAAGAAAGAAAAATACAATGATTGTGACACAGTGTGCGATTGATGCATTTGTGGGGGGGAATTGCATAAATGCCAAATACCTGTCCTGCTCCTTCGGGTCCATTGCAAGCTTAGAATGACACAAAGAGGTAACTGAGGAAGAAAATAGCCTTGGCTCTATTCCAGGCTGGGAAGAATTCAATATTGCCTTAAAGCAGAGCTTTTGGTTGCTCTGAAACCAAAGCACAGACTCCATCTGGTTTCCCCCAAGTAGCCCTGGGAGCCTCTGTGGGGAGCTGGTCTGCACACAGGCATGAACCTGCGATGCAGCAGGGGTCGTGAGGTCCACTGGATGCTCAGGATGGACAGATCACACAGCACCAGAGTGAGACCAAATCCAACCCCTGATTTGGCTGCTCCCCCAGTCGGGGTGGCACTGGCCCAATGGCTGCCTGCTTCACCAAAATGTCACTCTTTTTCTGCAGAGAGAAACAAGTAAAAGGTGAAAGAATATGTGTTAGTCCTTGGTGTGCTGCTCTAACAAAGTACCTGATGCTGGGTAATCTCTAAAGAACAGAGATGCACTTCTTCAGGTTCTAGAGCCTGGAAATCCAGACCCAGGGGCTCCATGGAGTGAGGGTCTCCTCCCTTCATTATTCTGTGACCAAATGCGGAAGGGTAAGAGAGGCTAAAAGAAAGAAGAGAGGACCAAATTGTTTCTCGTAGCAGGAACCCACTTCTGAGATAACCAACCTGCTCCTGTGATGTGGCATTAATCCCCTCATGGGGACAAAGACCTGATGGCCTGACCACCTCTTAGAGGTCCCACAGACATCTCTATGGCAAAATTGCCTATCTGTGGTGCTACTGCATCAAATCTGCACACACAGCCACATCTCTCCCTACATTTATTTGCCATTTTAGGCTTCAGATGCCAACTTTGAGAGAAATAAGTATAAGGGAATCTGAGACACAAATAATTTTGTCTTGAGAAATTAGGTAGTTATCTAGGAAGATTCTTTAAATGATCTCATTGGATAACTTTGTAGGGAGCTAGGACAGACTAAGTGTAAATGTTATTTCTCTCTCTACCTGGAAGATAGGCTGCTGTGTCGGTAAACTTTTCATTGATGCGACAGCTGATCTGAGAAAATCAACTTGAAGGAGGAAAGATCTATTTTGGCTCACAGTTTCAGAGGTTTCAGTCCATGGTCAAGTGGTTCTGTTGTCTCTGGGCTGTGATGAGGCAGAGGATCATGCAGAAGGGCTTGTGGAGGAAAGCTGCTAAGGCCATGCTGCCAGAAAGTGGATGAATGGGGAAAGGACAAAGGAAAGGTGCTGGAAAACCAGGTACAGCACCAGGTCATACTCCCACAATCCCTTCTTTCAAGTAGGTTCCACTTTCTGTTTCCATCATCTCCCGATAATGCAATCAAATTAAGATCTCATCAATGAATTGATCTAGTGAAGTAAGAGCCCTCATGGTCCAATAACTTCCAAAAGTCCCCCTCTGAACATCTGAGACTTTTGTGGAACACTTTAGATGCAAACCATAATGAGTATTCATAAAAATGATCCAATCAATGAATATAAAAGTGATGACTCTCCGTATTCCCTGTACCTCTAAGATTCATGAAGTGACACTGTGACCTGCTGCACTATGTGTGAGTATTCAGGCTTTAGCTTCTTATCTTCCCCAGGCAAAAGAATTGTGGCTCATGTCCCCAGGGATGAAATTTTGCTAACTCCATTAATTATCATAATACGTTGGTAATTGTTCTGGGTTTCCAGGGATGGAGCAAAAACACAACAGTACAAAGAAAGTGAAATTAAGATCAGGAGATTTGTATGGCTAACATGCAGTTGTACGCTCCAATATCGATCAGTGAAGACAGATCAGATATTTTCACACTTGGGAACTAATGAGTCCTGGCTTTTTTCTCCCTGCCTTTGCCCTGGTCATCATCCTCACAGTTGGCTGATGGCTTTTCCAGCTTCCAGTGCTGTCATAAGTGTACACAGGCTGGCTTGCCCTTGGGTAGGACTTAGTATTTAATCATTTTTCCTGCTTTCCAAGGACAAGGTTTTACTCGCAGAATCCTTGAGCCTCCTTACTTTAACCTAATTTCTCTCTTCTTTCTCCCAGAATTCAGTCTCTATATCTTGTCCTATTCCCATTCTGATACCTGTATGGTCCCTAGGATTTCAAACCCCAGGAGTTAATTCTCTGAGAACTCTCCAAAGCTACTACCCTGTTGGTTTACTTGTTTGTGCTCCTCGTGATCAATCTGCAGACTCCTGTACTAGTCCTCTGTGTCTGCCTCAAGAACCAATCTGTACTATTGGCCTGAGCCGAGACACAGAATTACCTGGTCCTTGAATATGGTACCCAGGCAGACCAAACTCTGTTGGCTAGATCCACCTTGCCCAAGGTTGGGTTGCATATTCATTCATTAACCTCACTTGCCCAGCACCCTGTGTGCACTAGAGTTTTGTAATACTGACAGCACTGGTAATACTGTACTTTGTTGCACTGGTAATAACACAAGGAGGAGACAGTCATGATCCTCTCTGAGGCCAGTTTAAAGATCAGGGATAGCTTCAGAGACCCCAAAACCCCATACTCACATACTGTGTTTAGGATGCACAAGTAAGCGATGTCAGGAAGGAAGTAGTTGTTATACTCACAGATTACCACAAACAGGAGGCCCGGCACCCGCAAGGGCTGATCAGGAACAGAGGGAGCGAGAAGACATGGACAAGACCTTTATTGCTCTTTCACCAGGGAAGAATAGGTAAGGCAGAGTATTAGGCCAGGCAGACTTAAGGTGACTAATCTGAAAAACTTCAGATCCCATGATACAGGCCAGTGGCGGTGAACTCATGGCACATGTGTTGTAGGGAGCTGTTGGTATCACTGAAAGCTCTAAAAGATGCACGGTCACCACCCTTACTTGTCTAGCACCCACCTGACTCTGGCTTGATGAGGGCAGGTGGGACAATGACCCAGAATGTGGGAGCCCTGAGGGAGCCCAGAAAACGTGGCTGACTGGACTCCGTGTTGGTTGATTTACGTACAAAGGGTGGTCCCCAGACAAGTGCCCTACTATCTCTAGGAATTTCAGCCAGCTCTGGGAGGGACAGTTTCTGACAGGGTCAGCAAGGTCCTGGATGTCCAAGTGATGTGCTTAAGACACACTACTTTGATGACTGTGCAAATGGGACATGAACTGTTTTGTGCACAAACATGTTGTTCTTTCTCTATTTGGTAGCAGGAATGGAACTCATGACCTTGTGCTGGCCAGGCAGGCGCTGTGCCACTGAGCTGTATCCCCAGCCCAACACAGTGATTTTTAATAGGCTCAACAAAGGCACAGAAGTTCACCCTCACTAGCACACAGTCTGTTCTTCCTGTCAGGCCTTTACAGCCCACAGAACTCTTAGGGGTTTTTCCACCCCTGTCTCTCCTGTGATGCCTTCAAAGGACTCGTGGGGACAGGTGGACACCTCAGTCCTGGACTTCCTCAGCCTCTTTCCAATACTCCGCAGAAGCACTTCCCAGCCAGGTCTTTGCTGTGTGCTGGTTTCTTTGTCTCCTTGTCCTTCAGTAAGCCCATGGAGCAAAAGATGGCAGCGCCTTCAGTTTTACAATTCTGGTACTGACATGGCACCGGAAAGAGGTACTGACAGTAAATGCAGTTAACAATAGCTCTTCAAACTCTCGGGTGCTCCCAGGCCAGAGGAGCATTCTGGAGCATCGTGCTGATAGTGAGTGGGACCTAACAACCAGGGAGCACCAGTTGCATGGCAAGCATGTGCTGGAGTCCCAGGTTCGTGCTCAGCTTCGTCTTCACCACGGTTGTAGCACAGGGATCTTTCCTTCTCTTTAGAAGCAAACTTCAAGTCCTCAGGGCTCATTTCTTTGTCCAAAGTCACACAGCAGGACTGGAGCCCAGGACCCCACCACACTGCCACCCAGCATCTTTGCCTACAGAGTAACCCCTCCCCCATCTATCCTCCCTCCGAGCTCACTTGCCCCAGACTTCCTCTGTCATATGAAAAGGGTACCCCAGCCAGGCACGCTGGTGCCCGCCTACAATCCCAGCTACTTGACTGGCAAAGGTAGGAAGATCTCAAGGTTAAGGTCAGCAAGGGCAACTTGGCAGGACCCTGTCTCCAAATAAAAATTAAAAGCAATGCTGGGGGTGTACTCAGTGGTGAAGTGTCCTTACGTTTGGTACTTAGAACCACAAATGAAAAAAAAAGTCTCGCAAAGGTTTTTCTGTATCAACTCCACCTATGGGAGAAAACCCACTTAGGTGCACTTATGGATAGGACAACTGAGTGAATGATAAAGTGGGGGCTATTGCTTCTGCGCTCCTATTGATTACTCCTAAAGCATATGGTTGCTTAAATCTAGGTATTCCCTTTGGCTTACTACACTCATTACTTCCTGTCAGTTAGAGTTCACCTGCTTCAATTTTAAGAGGAAGTGTGAATTGCATATTTCATACAATACTTAGCAGGCGCCCACCCTGAGTCAGCTTTTTTCTAATCAGAGAATGGTAGTTGTAGAGAAGTCAAGTGGTCTTATTGGCCTTGTAAATGACTATCTTTCTTAATGGAATGCCAAATAGGATGGTAGCTGATAAAGGTTTACAGATAGTCTGCATATAGGGACACGATTCTGCATTTGGTTTTGAAATAGTGCATAATCTATGTCGTACAAAATATACATTTTCTCATCTTTTTCTTTTCATATCATCTTCGACTTTGAATCATGTCCATACTTTGCCTAGGAGACCTTGGACAGGTTACTTGACCTTTCTGAGTCCTGTTTTCCTCATCCGTAAAATGGGCATTCAGGTGGCAGTCGTGTGCTTTAGGTTTAACACCTAACACCAGCATTTCTCCTTCAAGGAGAGTGTGTTGTACAAAAACACTTTGTGAAGGCTCTTGGGGGTGGCGACTCTGAGGGTTTGTACGTCTGCAGTGGTGAGAGGACTGGAAGTCACAGCTAATTTACTACCCAAAAACAAATTAGAAGAGCTTGCTTTTTCTGGGTCCAGAGGAAAAGATAGGAGGTTAAAAAGGGTGGAGGAGAGGGAAGTGGAGGCTGGTGGCATGAAGCAGGAACTTCAGTGGGGAGCAGTTGTCACACCCCAAGCAACTGACTGAAGGACACTAACGGCAGGTGCCACATGTCCTCTGGAAGCTAAACTGTTGCAGTTTTAGCCATGTCACTGTCTCCTGAGTCACCCTCCATTCATCCTCTTCCTCAGGAGTGTTTCTGTTGGACAGACTTTGGCTGTGGGTGACCCAGCTGCCAGCAGATCCCTTATCGTGAGGCTCCTGTCCGTGTGCCTCCAATTTTACCATGCACAAGGCCAGACCTACAGGATGGTCCTGCTTCAGTACCCCATGAATGGTGCCCTTCTCCCAAGCGTTAGTGGGCCATTGCCTTGACTGAAGATATGGAGAAGACAGCAGAAGACGTTTATGGTGTTCAGTCCTCAACAACAACAGAACGAAATCCAACCAAAACAGGATTATGAAACTGAGAAACATGTGCTCAACTCTTCTGTACTCCAGTCCTCAGTTGGTGGCTGTAGGACTGGGGTCACTGTTGACTCTGCTTCTTTCTTCTTCAAGATAGAGGCCAGCCTCACTGGGCCCTGCTCAAGAGCAATGCACATTCTTTTCCTTGTCTTGCATCTAGAAGTGTAACGATTATCCTTTGTTGTGTAAGTAAACATTTGGAGCCTTACCCTTGACTCAGGCAGCATTCCCAGGTGCATCCTGGACTGGCACTTCTCCAACAAATTCCCTATGGAAATTGAGAAGCAGAGCCAACTTTCATGTGTCTGATACTGTGTGGGGTGATACAGTTTGTGTCACAATGAAACCCTTGTGCCAGAGGTCTGATGCTGGAAGGAATGTAAAACCAAACCATTATTACCTCCTTCTCATTCCTGGATTTCCAGGCTGTGCAAAGTTAGGGAAAAGCTCAAAATCAAACTTTCACTGGGCATGAACTGGTCAAAGTAATATTCTCTGCATCACAAGAAACTGAGAGGTCTAATTTGATGACAGTAGCACAATACCTGGTCCATAGTAGGTGTTCAATAAAAATTATGACCTGCACCTCCATCTCCCTGTCCCATCATGATTAACATTAACTTTGCTCCCCACAACCCTGATCAGAATCGGTCATGACAATAAGAAACCAGGCCTGTGTTCAAAGAAACTTCCTTGGGCTGAGCCTGATACATACAAAAAGCCTTGGGTACAACTCTTTATGTCAAAATAACACTCACCTTCTTCTTTCTTTGAGATAAATGACACGGTGGCTCTCAGTGAAATCCTCACAATTCTCTGTGGGAAGTTTGAATGCCTTCTGTAATTTAGTTAATCAGTATTAAGGTATTACAGAGAAGCTTGTTATTCATGGAAGAAAAATGGATCCCCACATGTGATACTAGAGACTTCTTCCTAAGGTCCATCTGAGGTTTTTGGGGGGGCATCTGCCTCATTCTGTTTCCCAAACTACAGTGATGGGACAATTAACATGGAGTTCTCACACCCCTTGCTGCTGCCTTGTTTATCACTCCTTTATTTACATAACTGGAACTTCAACATGCTAACATGTTTTGCAAGCTGTCATGACACGTGAAGCTAGTAATCTGCTATATTTTGCTTGCTAACACATTTTTGACATATTTTAGCTTTTGATTATAAGATTGCATCTTTGCCTGCTACCATCTGTCTCGACTCAATGGAGCTCTGGCATTTACAAAAACAGTAGGGTGTAGTATTTCTTATAGACTTGAACTACCAGCAACACGCTATTTTCAGTCTTAACCAATATGTCATGCTTTCACACACGAAGTCTGAAATGTCTGATATCTTATGAGATCTGCCAGGGATAAGGAGCATATCTTCGCATCCAATTTGGCTGGGATAAGAAGTAGATTGATGGGGAGAAGGGAGCACCAGCTTTTAAATAGAAGATCCAGTTTTTAAGTAGAGGTGGCCTTTTATGTGGGTTATTTCCCTTTGACTATGCTTATCGCTTTATCAGCATGATGAAGATCTTTTATGGAATAAGATGAAGGTCTTCTTCCTTTGAATGTCAAGACTTCCCAGCAGCCAACATCCTCGAGGCCTATTTCTAGGGCAAAGTAGTTAACCACCAACATTTGGCAATCAGGTGTTTTCTCGTATGGTGTCCTTTTTATGTTCCTAATCTTCACTCATTAGGGAAAATTACTCCAGGTTTGACCCAAAAGATTAGCTTTCTCCCTGTCTCCACTGACAGCAGCGCAAGAACTGTGCAGCACAGAGAAACGTGACATTGTATTCAAACAATGTGTCGGAAAGGCCAAAAAAATGCACGGTCCTAACATGCATTTATTCAACATGAGCTTAAATGAATTTATTCTGCTCCTGGATTACACCCCATAGGCCAAGAAGCTGTCAACTATTGACATTTTCTTTTCTCTCCATGTTCTGAATTGAGTGTAAATATATTTGTCATGGGAATATATTGTATGCTTGGTTCAGTATATGCTCATTTCATCAGAAAGAAAGCTCTTATTATCTGTAATCACAGTCAACATCTTTGTTGCTTTAAGAAAGGAATGGGCTGCGGTAAGGATTTACATATGTATCTGCTACCATTTCAGATTCAGTTTTGAATGCTGTTTTAAGCCTCGCTTTGAATCTGGGTAGCATGATCCATTCCTAGCACAAGATTCCATTAGGGATAGTAAATATCGCCCAGCTTGGTGTGGGCCACATCTAGTGGAGTTTTCTGTCCTATAGCACATTTCTGACTGCTTGGGACCAGCTGATGGCAAGATTGAAATCGCTGTTGTCGAACAGCGCTATTGTTTAGAATGCAACTCGGTATCCTGTGGCAACTCCAAATATTGTGGCTACAGATTGAATCTGTAAGACCTGGGTCCCAGACGGCCTTCCTCACCTGGCTTCTCACTTTGTTCATGAGATCAGTGACAACTTCAGAACATAGAGAAAAGGCTGATTGTGAGTCTTGGATTGACTGTCCCTGGGCAATTGTTAGGACAAAATGTCTATCACTTAGGTTGCTATGATGATGTGAAAATGATATGAATTCAAGAGAAACCTCAGTTTCAGTTTTAAGTTTTTGTCTTTTCTTTGGCTATGAGGATGCATTCCCATTCTCTCTCATGATACTGGGCAGCAGCAGTCACCGCCACAGCTCTCAGGGAGCCCTGCAACCCCAAGAGGAAACACCCTTGTTACCTTTAAATTTATGGTGTGCTATCAGGATACAAACCAACGTTACACCAAGGAGCACTGCAATTGTGTGTTTCTGGAGAGCAGGGGCCTCATTGTACGTCCTATCCTTTGTACAGGCACAGAGAAGCCAAGTAGCCCATGCATGATGAACTAAGATAAACCGAGGACTACAGTCAAGCTACAGAGTCATCAACATGTGTCTTACTGAACATTCATGAAGCAAAATCACTTAAAAAATAGAGCAGACTTTCTAACTGTGAAAGCTTTACAATCCAGGTAGGAAGTCAAACTAGATTCCTCGTTTTGAAGGAAATCAGGAGTTGCTAAGCTCAGTTATATGTGCAATGGGCACAGAGAAATGAGGTAAGAGGGCAGATTAGAGTGGATTTATGGAGGAAGACAGACATGACCTTGGACTAGAAGACTGAGCAGGGTGGAGGTAAGAGGGGAGGTAGAAAGAAGAGTGTCAAAGGGTAGGAATAGATAGCAGTGAATGTGAAAACAGGAATGAACTAGATGAGCAAAGAAGAATGACTTGACTGGCTGAAACTGGTCAAAGGTGGATGAGGCTGAGACTGGTAGGTATGGCTAGGCAAGGTTATTCGAAGGAATATTCAGCTTTCAGTGGAACATAAAAGACTGCAGTTTCTCACAAGCAGGAGACATGGTAAGAAGTGTGCTTTTCAGATTAGGTAGGAGTGGTACAGGGGAATGAGAGGGAAGGAGGTACGATAGAGATAAGGCACGTAAGACTCTAGGATTGCTGTAAAAAGAGATTGAATTAGGTAAAGACAATATGTAACAGGATCACTTTATTACATATAACAACTAA
>RJWT010053190.1:0-10453 GCA_004365215.1 Cuniculus paca | reverse complement strand
TTTTTTTTTCTGTGGCACTCAGGATTGAACTCACAACCTCATGCTTGCCAGGCCACTGAGCTAAATCCTCAGCCCTTGACCATAGCATCATGAAGAACCTAAAAGACTCCAGTCTGTTCATCTTCTCTCCAGGTTCAGGCTAGATACATCAGTCTCAGAGAGAACTGTGGGTCACTCTATATGGCAACAAAAAGGAGCCAGTGCCAGGGGCAGAAGCAGAGACAAGAGGGAAAGAACAAAGGCAGAGGGAGCAAGGGCCTTACAGACTGTAACTGGACTTGAACCTATAGGCCTGACTTGGTGAGGTCCTGTAGGATCTAATGGCCAATTGAGTCCACAGCACCAGGTGGGTCCTAGGATCTGACCAGAGGACCTCCAAAGGGCTTCATTTCATACCTGTTTCCCAGTCTGCAAAGTATATGGTACAGATAAGGGCACTGAAGCCATACTAGGTTCAAGTCCTAGTCATGCAGTTGCTCATGGGTACTCATGACGAGTGAGCCACTTGCCTTCTGTGACTCAGAATCCTTGTTTGTGATGTAAAAATGAAAAACTTCATCAAGTGTGATGTATGAGAAATTCTCAGCAGGAGGTGTCCGGTAAAGGAAACCTTTATTCTAATCCTAACCAGCTCTGGAGGTTTCCTCAGATATATTCAAAGGGGAGTAGGACACAGCCCTCTCTCCTCAGGCCATGGCAGACTTTAAAGCTGCAGAGGCCCCATCAGAAAAGAAAATCAGAAATAGAATTGTGGGCAACACAAGGGAATGGGGAGAGTCAGCCACACCAGACAACCAAATCAATTCATCCTTCCCCTATCACAGGGAGGGAGGGTGAGATGCTAAGTCTTATTCCCAGAGCATGATGCTGGACTGCAAAGAGGATGAGGAAGATAAGAATGAAACCCTGGGGCTTTTGCTACATTCATTGACAGATGAGGAAACAAACGCTCACATTACCCTATAGTGGACAACAGTCTTTTGAGTGGTATGGGGAAGAAGCTCTCAGACCCTTGTCCCAGAGCGGACCACCTCCCATAATCCATGCCGAAAGGAGTCTTATTCCTCCTCTAAGAACATTTTCACCTTTAAATAGATCTCACTGCCAACCTCCAAACTACAACCTTAGACAAACAGTAAGAAAAAAGGACTGAGCTGGGCATCTCACCCATAGTTGTGGATTTGGGCCAGGTAATGTCTCAGCCCATTGCTTACAGAAGAAAGAGGCAGCTGTACCCACATGACCTGTGTCAGGCAGCTCACATCCAACACCCACAACAGTCTGCAAACAACACATCAGGGAGGAGGTATACCTGTGCCTGGCCAAACACAGAGAAAGATCCGGAAGACATTTAACAAACCCCACAGCCCTGAGGACATTGTCTTAACCAACAGCTCAACACCAAATGGAGTTTAATTCTCACCTCCGTGAAACCCAGGAGAGCAGAAATCTCACCAGCAAGGTCCTGAAGGGAACAGGAAGGAACGTATAAACCAGATAATTACCAAGAAGGAATATGCACATGACATTTTGTTAAATCTGCAATTGACTAGAAAAATCAGAAGGGTCGCCTAAGGTAAAAACCTACATATGAGATGTGTTTAATTGATAAAAATCAAAAGGAAAATTATCACATGGAACTTACTAGTACCAGAACGTAAATTTTTGAGGAAAGTTTTCTTTTTCTGAGGAAAAATTACTTAAAAGCCAAAGGACGCAAAACATGAAAAAGTGGCTGTTTGTGTTTCTCCTTCTCTCGTATTGCAGAGGGTCCTCTGGCATAGCAGGAGTGAGGGAAGGGTCTTCCAGCCTGCGACCATCTTTCAGTGTTGATTCCACGTCAGGGACCACTTTACCAGGAGAAAATGTCTCAATGAACTGTGAGCAAGCATCTCGATTCCAGTCTTGTCGCTTTTCCCTGAAAGCTAGACATAAATTACCGAAAATACCCTTTGAACATTGGCCCATTAGAAGCTTCAAAGAGAATTTAGAATGCACAGAAAAAGTGGGAAATTACCTAGACCAAGACTGGAGGAGTGCAGACTACAACCTTGCCCCACTAGACTTTGCACACTTAATCATGAAATTGTGCACTTAGTAGAGGCTGAGCTCGTCTCATACAGATGAGAAGAAGAAGTGTTTTGTGAACATAAGATACACATGCATCCATGAACCTCCCGCTGGGTCCTCTGGGTATCAGGTGCACATCTCTAAACAGAGGCAGAATCTTTTTCCTAGATCTTCACCTCTGTTCCAGCTGGCTGTGTAAGCCGGTCGCAGCCTGTGGAGGGCATAGGGAAGCCCTCCAGGAGGTGGGCTGGCCCTTCTCTGCTTCCAGAAAGCTGACATGGAACTGATTGTTGACCTTGACCCGTGGCCATTTGGTGGATTAATTTAATCCCTAGGAGCAAGGCGTAGAGAACCCCAGAATACAGAGTAATGAGAAAAGCAGGAGGAAATTGGCTTCAGTTCCACCAGTTTTCTCTGTGGCTGGCAGGAGTAATTGCCAGGACAGCCATCCAGGTCGGGTGTGTCCTTGGAGAGGTGTTCCTGACTTCATGGAGCTTATAAGGCAGACAGAGGATGAGGCGAGACCTGGGAAGCGGAATGAAATCAACCTGGCAGCCTCCCATACAGAAAAGGAGCCCCGACTGAAAATGTATGAACATTTTCTACTCCTGCGCCTCAGATTGCTGCCCCTTGGCCTCCGGCAATGGGGAATGCTGAACTTGGGTTTTACTCTCTGGCTGGTGCACTGTGCCAAATGCAAAGCAGAAAAGCATGGAGACTTGGGAATTGGCAACCTCCAAGGGGCCGCCTGGCCTGGGAGGAGGACAGGAGCCTTTGGCCTTGTGGTAAAACTTCTAGATTGCATTAAGCCAGTTCCTAACTTGACCTGGTGTAAAGAGAACACCCCCGAGGCCAAAGGCAACATTTCCCAATGCCTAGCTCATTGCTGCCTTCGAGTTACCTGCAGATCTCAGCAGAATAAAACAGAGGCTATGATTTGGATATTCAAACATGTGAATAAAAATTAGTATTATTAATTTGTTAATAATATGATTTATAAGTGTATAAATAATATAATTGAATTTTCAGAATATTAATCACCATCATCATTACTATTGTGCAAATTCTTTTCACCTTGTTTCATGGGGTATAGTTTGTAAGAAACCCAAAAGTATATGCATTGACACACTGACTATACTCCAATTTATATACTTTGCCCATATTTATTTGGGCAGTCTTTTTTTTATTGACTTATCATATTTCTTAAAATATTCTGGACACAGACTCTGGAAATTATACATTTTATTGCATTAGGTTCCTAGTACTGCTGTAACAGTAGAAAACAACAGAAACTTATTTCCACTGTTTTACAATCTGAAAGTTCCAAATCAAAGTGTCTGCCTGGCCCTGGTCTCTGCAAAGCCTCTGGGGCAATATTCTTCCTGCCTTCCCCAGTTTCTGGTAGCCCAGGTGTTCCTCAGCTGGTGGCAACAGCATTACAATCTCTTCTTCTGTTCTCACGTGGCTTTCTCCTTTTGAGTTTGTGTATGCCTCCGCATCTCCTTCTCTTTATAAGGAAACCAGTCCCATTGGGTTAGAAACCCACCTTGCTTCCACCATCACAACCAATCACCTTTGTGACTGCACCATCTCCAAGTAAGTCCAGGTTTGAAGGTACCAGAGACTAGGGCTTCAACATATCTTTTTTGGAGAGAACATAATTCAACCCATAACAGTTCTAAATGCCTTCTATTAAATTATGACTTACCTTTTACATTTGTTTATGAAATCTTTTGTCACCAGAAATATTTAATTTAAATTCAGTTATGTTTATCAAATTTCTTTCATTGTTAGGGATATTTCTATCTGCTTTTAAATCCTTCCCTATCTAGATATCATAAGACAACTCAACAATAATCATAAAAAGTTAATCAGCCACAAATTTGGGCCAGGGATTTAGCTCAGTGGTATAGGTGCCTGCCTGGCAAGCGTGAGGTCATGAGTTCAATCCCCAGTGCTGCAGAAAAAAAAAATAGCCACAGATTTTCCTTAAAAATTCTATACAAAATAAATAAAGAACTCTAAAAGACAAAGTTTTAGAATTCATAGTTTATTCGATTTTTTGGAATAGGCATTTTGTATCTTTTAAAAACTTTTCTAGAGAATAGAAGGAGAAAGAAAACTGTCCAACTTATTTATAATTTTAAAATACTCTTAAAGCCCAAATTAGAAATAACACTGGCAATGCGAAAAATTGAATTGTGTGTTTATTAACACATATTTTAAAATCTCAAGTATAGTAGTGGCAAACATGCCTTCTAAAGTAAGACATCTCAGAATTATAAGCATGATTTATTCTTATCAAATCTGTTCAGGTTATGCACCTCAAAAACAAATTACAGAACAAAAATCATGTACATATAATCATCTCACTAGGAGAAGAAAATAAAATTCAATAAACTCCATGGCCTTTAAAGATAAAAAAAAGTACAAACTTAACAAACTAAAATTGCCACGGTCCCTCCAAGCCTAGATCAAAATTCACACATAAGCACATGATTTTACCCTGCAATCTTGGCATTGACTTTATAAAGAACTCAGCTTTCGTATTTTTTTAATTAAACATTCTAAAATTTTAGGATTGCCCAGTTTCTTCATTAAACAAGTAGAGATACAAGTAATGTCATCCTCTCTGGCTTGCTGCAAGATTGCATCAATGTCTCTACCTTACGGTTGGCAGGGCAACGAATTAATGTTCACTGTGGAGTTCTGGCATGCAGATCATGGCAAGCATGCAATCCATGCTCAATCCCAACATATTCTTGAAGATGTTTCTTGTGCCTGCCGATGGTGAGGTGGTGGCACTGACTTGTCTGCTATGCGCTGACTGAGAGCTACCTCTGGGACAGACAGTGTCCCATGAACACATCACTTTAGTTCTTCATTATCCTACTTGCCACTAAAAGCAAAACAATGGATACATATCATATTGCTCTGAAAATACCAATGCACTGGACATATAGTTAAAAATAGAATCAAAATAAAAAAAACAACAAGTGACTGTTATTTTCCGATAATGTTTTTGTATGTAAAACCACTAAGAAAAGCAACTGATAAAACCAATACGGTGAAAAAATATATTACAATGGCTAGTAAAACTGCGATGTACAAAAGTCACAATTTTTCTGTATATGAAAGATAGCCATTCAGGAAAGATAAAGGAGATAATACTGGTAACTATGACTAAGAAATTTAACAACAGCAAATAAAAACAAACTTCCCCTGGGAGACATAAGAGAAATTTTGAAAATATTTAAATACACATTTTTTTAATTAGCTAAAAGACTCATCATAAAGATAATAGTTCTGTCTGACTTCATCTATAAATACTTCTCAATCCCATTCCAAACACCAAGAAGGCTTTCTTGGGAAAGATGAGCTATCTTAAAATTTATAGAGAAAAATCAAAGTACAAGAAAAGACAGAGAAATTCTCAAAGACTATATACTAACACACACTAGTCTTAACAGATGTTAATATGCATTTTAAAACTGCAAAAAATCAAGTAGTTAAAGACCAACTCAGTATTAAGCACTAAATTAGGAGGCTTTTCAAAGGCCAAGCATAAACAAAATACATCTGGGAATTTTAAATGTGATAAAGGTGGCATTTCAAATCCATAAGGAAAAGATCAAAAAGCAGACATTTTGAATTCCTATCTCTCTTTTTTTCACCAAAATTATTTCCAGATAAATCAAACATTTAAATGTAAAAATGAACATAAGACGATCAGAAAATAATTAACAAAATCATTTTTAATATTATCTTGAAAATGGAAAGTCTTTTTTATAAAACTCAAAATCTAGAGCCAGAAAAGTTTTATCAGCTCAATCACTTATTTTGTGATATAGAACTTGAAATAGTGTATCGGAAATAAAATCAAAGGAAAAAATAATTTGAGGAAAAGATACTTAAGAGACACTTTTGTAAGGTAGGTGGTAAAGTGCTGCACAGAACACTAGAAAAAAAATAACCTGTTGGAAAAATGAGCATAGGTTACAAATAGAAAAGTAAATACAATAAATAAAATCTAAGACTTTCAACTTACTGTATAATTAAAGAAATACAAATTGAAGCAGTATTTAGAAAAGAATTGTTACCTACACACCCTCAAATGGACAAGACAGGATTAAGATGATTATAAAAATAGGATTATTACTCTGAAATGAAATTAACTCATTAGTTCCACTTTGGGGAATTTATTCCATGGCTAAAGTTCACCACTGTACAAAGCATAGCAACATTATTTAAAAAGGCAAAAAGTTAGCAAAAGACAGAATACTGAATGCATTGTACCAGTGTGTGCTTTGTCTTCCCTAATGTCATTAAATCAAGGGGAACCTATGTAAAGTAGAATGCAAAGGCCTTCATCTTATGGTGTTAGATTAAAACTTCAAGTTTTAAATGATATTACTGCTCAATCATGTGCTTTTATTTCTCCAGTAAGGTCAGAGAGAGAGAGAGAGAGAGAGAGAGAGAGAGAGAGAAGCTCTATGTGTAAGAAAATAAAATTTCTCAGTTTGCACAAGAAACAAGATTGAATAGTGATTAAATTATTAAAACAAAACTAGAGATATCAATGCAGATGTAGTCTCTTTTATTTTTTTTTACTTCAAGTTGACTTTTTAAGCTATGTTCATGTGTTACGTTTACAGTTCATCTTAGTATTAAAGCAATTCTAAAACTAGAAGAATTTTAGTTTATAGATTTATTAAAGCCTTAGAAATTATCTTGGGGATACCATTCCTGTAATTAGAAGCATGCTTTCGTTTCTAACCTTTTGGCGTTTCCTGTTCAGTTCTGATTCTTATTTTCAAATGTCTTTCTTTATCTATCGGTACCTTGAAGTGGACATTCTGCATGCTTCCTTCTAAGAACCCTGCAATAGATTATACTCCATTTCCTGATCCTCTTGTGATACAGACCCCATCCACAGACAGTAAACAGCGAGGCACAGAGGCCACTGTCCAGACTCTCACCTGCAGAATATCCTCTCTGTGGCTCTGAATGCTTATCAGTCTCCAGATAGGCACTGTTTCTGGGAAATGTCTGATTCACCTTACCATTTCTGCCTTGAGTTTATTGACATTAACCCACAGTTGCTGCTGGCTTACGCCAAACTCAGACAAACATGTGCCGAGTGAGAGAGAGAGAAGAGAAAGAGACAAAGACAGAGACAGGGAGAGACAGACAGAGACAGGGAGAGACATACAGAGAAAGCATTATAAAGAAACAGAGATGGAAAGAGAGCACTTAAACTAGTGCAAACAAAAATTCTACAATTAGAAAATCTAGAAAAAAGCTAAATTAATTTCGCCATGCATTATTTTTGTATTTTGTGAATTAGAACTATTTTTATCATGATTCTATATCCTTATTGTCTTTAAATTGAACTGGAAGGTTTTCACTAAGTCTAGCCACAAAAGAAAAAAATGTGGTCATCCATGGAGCCCTTTTGATCATGGACATTTTGGTTCATAATAAGGTCCTTTAAAGAGAATACCCCAAGAGCCTGTTTTCACCTCCATTCTTCTGAAAGTGGTACTGCAGCTTTTTCTACAGAAATGTGCCCCGTTTTCCTAGCCAGACTCCTACCTGTGGCAACATACATACGAATAATGAGGGACCCCTTATCCCATAGCTCCAGGCATACCAGAGTCCAGTAACAGCACACTGAGAGACACTGAGTGTCAAAGCAGCTCACGCCTCAGAAAACAAAGTGGAAATGGATCAATGATTACCTATGTGCACAATTATTTTCTCCCGCAGAAAGCTGCGTAGTGTTTATTCCCCTTCTTTATGAAAATAAAGGCAAACGTAGATATAGATTGATTTGAAATACGTTCAGAATAATTTTCGTCTTAATTTTATTATCAAAATTATGGAAGTTGCTTTTGCCATTGCCCAAAATCACAATTCTCCTGCAATGAGCTCCTGAGAAGCAGCTCTGAAGCTGCCTTTTTTTTCTTCTTCACAACAATTGCAAGGATTTTATGGTTTTCCCCATTTAGTGGAAAAGGAACTAGAGTCGGAAAGATCAAGCATTTTAAATTTTAGCATAAATGTCAAGGTGAAACGAATGGCAAACCCAAAAAAAAAAAAAAAAAAACTCCCTAATAAAGCTGAGGAAGCTCCTATCTTATTTCAATGACAACTTATATTCCTGACCCAAGTTTCCAATCATAAAGCTTGATGCCCTCTTAAAGGAGTAGTTGCTGAGCGTGTTGCCAGAGAATAAACCGTTTGGAACTTTTAATTGAGCCTCTAAACCTGCACAACCTTTCTAAAGTCTCACTTTAGCACAAAGTGCCATGTTGCCCTGACAAGGACAGACACATAGTAAAAGGCATTTTTAATTGATTCTTCATTCTTTTTTTATTATTATTTCAGAGACTCTGGGAAGAGCAAAGAATCAGGTGATGTCTAAGAAGGAAGAGAAAGCACTAAGAAGATGCAATTAAGAATTCACATCCTGTCCCTGTCTTCTTGCAGAAATGTGATGAATTCAGTTAATATTTTTGTATTTCCTGAAATCAAATGTCTGATGCCTCACGGTAAATGTGTCTGGAAGCCCAGAGTAAAGCTAACCTGTGGGGTTTTCTTCAGTATATGAAATTGTATTGACATACTCACACTCTGAAATATAAGGATCTACTCAGGGTCATGTGCAGGCCCCAGACTCCAATGGGATGCTTGAATTAGCAGGACACACCTCACCTCTGCTGAGAACTGAACATGGCCTCAGTATTCGGTTGTGTTTGATAGTACTTTTTATATAAAAATATGCATACACATACATATAATACTTTATGCTATATAGTAAGATAAATAAGAACATGACTAAATGCTTATTACTATATATTAATAAATAATGCAGTAAACAAACATTACACCAGTGAAATTTTGACTCATTGAAAAAATAAAACTTAAAGCCTTTCTTCTTTCATTCTCCAGAATTAAACATTTTTTTAAATGAGATTTTATTGGACATTTTAGATATAGTTTCAGTTTGTTTTTATTCTTTTAGGAGTTATAACTTTAACTTTAAAAAAAGTAGTTATACTCTTATTTCTAGATTTTCCCATTATATCCCCTATCTGCTGACTTGAACTTGCATACAATTAGGATTTGTGCTTACTTTCATTACCTCCAACTTTCCTTCCTTTTTCTCACTGGTTCTTCTTTATTTCTATAATATAAAACTTTTAACTTTAACAATGCAATCTCAATCCTCAATGTTTAGTTTCAGATAGTGTGTATTGAACTCTATTGCTGGGAAAAATCAGGAATTACAGTGAAATCACTGTTATTCCATTTCTCTTTATCTTAACCTAACGAATTTTGTTGTTTTGTACATATTGTCAATGTTTTCAATAATTATGCTCTTTTATATGACTATAATTGCCTTTTGTGATTTGTCTGTAATTATACTTTTTTCCAATTCTAGTATGCACATATTATAACTTTAAGACACTTGTTAAAAGATAATGAAGCTAATTCACTTCCACCTATTCGGAGTAACTGCTACCAAGCAAGCTCTGCCACCAACAGACAATCATGGCGTTGAACAGAATATCTGAAGCAGTTGTTTTCAGGTACAGAAGGCTGGCAGCCTCAGAGGAAGATTTTTGAAAGCAGAGAAAGAAGATCGCAACTTCCCTGACTTCCAACCAAGGGACTCCTGCCCAGCCATGATGTAGAATGCAGCAATCTCACTGTGTTTGGTGGCATAGATTGGAGTGAAGAATGGCTGAAGTGGCTTAGATCTATGAGTCAGGGATGGCATCAGGTAGGAGGATGACATACCGAGGGAGTCCCAGGATCCACTTAGGGGCTACTTGCAAGTCACTGTCTGAAAGAAGAATATTTGCAAAATAAGATAAAACAGAGACATTAGGAGTCAAGCAGTAGAGAGAGAGCATGAATTCTGCAGACACTGATGTTTGACCCATGACAGAATGAAGGTAGCTCATGAGCACATTTGTAACCATGTGGCAAATAACTGAGACACACTGAGACACCAAAAAGGCATCAATTTGTGTAAAGACTTCATCTTAGAGTACTCGTCTTAAAGACTTCATCTTAGAGCAGTCATCTTAAAGACTTTATGTCAGAGGTATTCTACATCACTCTAGCAAAACTATAAATCCAAACTCAAGTATTAGCTCTGGGGAGACAGTGTTTTGATAAAGAATCCTGACAAGTTACACTAGCTTGAGAAGCACCTATGTTGCCCACAGTTCTGTGCAGACGAAACATAAAACCGAGCCTGTACAACACAACACAGCCAATATCTGAATTTCCTGCTATAACAAGAATCAATGCTCTTCAGAGAAAGAGAACAGAATCTAGAGTTGCTACAATTAATCTTCAACGTCCAGGG
>RJWT010053189.1:0-10449 GCA_004365215.1 Cuniculus paca | reverse complement strand
ACTTCCGGTTTTTTTTTTCTTCTGAAAATGTAGCTAGACCTTGTACATTTAGAACTCCTTGGGGTATTACTTTTTCTTGTAAGCTGGCTCCAGATCTCTCCCTCTAGACTTGTTGTGTAGCCTCTTCTCCAGGTACAGTTAAGTTTCAAACAGATTCTCTTTTTTCCTAACTAGATTATGCATTTAGATTCCTCTCCAGCCTGAGCATATCCAAATCCTGCTTCTCTTCCACTGTTCAGGATAGTTGAGTCTTCCTCCTTTGGCCTTAATACAAGTGCTTTCCTTGTCCTCTGCTTTTCTTATATTTCACCTAGAGTTCTGGGCAGTATGTTAGTTACTTGAGTTCCTACTTTACAATCTGTGTTAGAGAATATGCACCTTGAGCAAAAGATATGAGTCTTAGGGATTCTTCTATAATTCTTTTCTTTCTAAGAGCAGAATATAAGAAGAAAAAGAAAACTTATCTGAGAGACAGAAGGGGTCCTGAGTGGGTTGCCAAAGACCCTTGTCTTTTTTAGAGACTATTATAGAGTAAAACCACAAAGTGAGGCAGGTCTAAGGTGGAGAAAACTTGGAAACTTGCAAGGTAGGCATGAGGTGGAACAAAACTGTGGTTAACCAATAAAATTAACTGTACAGGTAAAATTTGGTTAAATTGGGGACAAATGGGGAAGAGACTCATGTAACAAGTGGGTATGAATACAGAACAGTGACTCTTCCTAAAGGGGTTTGGGGTGGTAACTCCTGGCTTCCTTGGGGTGATAGAGACCTGTTTAGAATGTCAGTTCCTGATGCTTATCCTTATGATGTATGTGAGTGCATTTGATTTATCTTTTGTCTTGAGGTCTGCCCACAGCAGAGGAGTCTGTCTCCCCCACAGTTGCAAGGTATCTGGCCTTTTTCACTGGCTCCTTTGAGGGCCCGGCCCTGTCTGACTACCTATAATATTTTTATCTAATTCAGTTGCCTGTAAAAATCCCCCCTCTGAAGAAGTAACCTGAACTGCTGAGAGGGAGTAATGGGCGATGACTGATATGGCTTCTTTAGGCTGAAGGTGGTCGCAGTTGTTGATCAGCAGTCAGGAATACTCTGCAGAGGATCTATCTAGAGGCCCTCAGTAGACACCAGGCATTTTTATTTTGGGCAGGCATACAACTTTAAGTCTGGAGGAGACAAAGGCAAAGAAACAAGTATGCCGGGGCCAAATAATAGAATTATTAGGATAATTGAGTACAGCTAACAAAGATTCCACCAAGAGGAGCTAGTAATGGCTTCCCATAGGGAGGATACGGATAAGGTCCAGGGAATTTTTGAGTGTGACATGTCATTGATTTGTCATCTAATATCTTGAACAGCTATTGAGATACTAGCAGAGGATCAGGAATGTACACACATTTAGTTTTTACAATTGCACAAGTGCTCCCCTGTGCTGCTGTTAAAATGTCTAATGCCATCTGATTTTGGAGGAAGGCCTGTCTCATTAATTTTACCTTTTTTATTTAGGGGAGAGAGACCAGCTGTGGTGTCTTTTAATGCCCATTGAGTACAGTTAATTAAGGCCTCAATATGTCATATAACCTCTTCTCTGGACAAGATCTAGTGGATCCCAGTAAAAGGAACCTAAAAGGAATCTAGCATATATGCTACTGGTTTTATTTGTGTGATGCCTTGGGGTTTAGCACCTTCTAGGCAAGAACAAACTTTAATCAAAGCATGTATAATTAAAGTGTAAATACAAAGGCATGTATAATCAAAGCATGATCCTTAGAGCCGACAGGTAAGTTTAGAAACTTTCTAAGGGGTAGCAGTTGTAACCCATTGACTCTTAGGTCCCTTTATTGATGGAGTTTGACATTTTGTCATATGATCTAAATTTTTGATAACATATGAAAACCACATTAATGTATTATTTAGACCAATGAAAAACTCCTAAATTTTTGTGCATGAAAAATATGTACTGTATTTGTAAAAACCAGCCTCAGCATCATTTTGATTAGTTGGTAACCGCAGATATGTATATTATAGTATTTAGACAGGATAAAAATCTCTCCAGGATTGGAGTTGGGCTTTTAGGTGTAACTAAAAGGACTGGGTGAAGAGAAAGTTGTTTTAGTTACAATTTAAGCAACATGTATTTTGGTGACTGTTTATTGAGGTATGATACCTAGAAGGAAGACCAGAGTTGAGAAGGACAAAGAGGCATGTGCCAATGTCCAGCAATAGGCTGATTTTTAACCACTCGTCGTGATTCACTCAGGGTTCCTCCATGGAGATGACAGTCTGGCCAGAAGGAGGAGGCAGAGTGCCCCAAGGCCCTTTAGTCTTGCTGGACCACCTAGGGAGACAAATCAGCTCTGAGGTCTCTGCCTCAGTGTGCAGTTTTGCTTCCAGTGACAGCTTTTACAGTCAGGGCATGGCTTGGGGGGGCCTCTTAAGGCTGTCCCCCTTAAGGGGTCTGGCTTGTGGCAGCCATAGCAGGTGACCGTACTCGTCCAGCTGTTCTTGGAGCCCTGAGAATCAGACTTCAGATCTATTTCTCTTAATGCTGTAACAAAGGCAGCACTTTTTGGTCTCTCTGTTTTCTGTCTTTGGCTTTCTCCCAGTCCCGATTATAGAATACTAAGGAGGCAGCGTTTACTAAAGTATCAAGTGAACTATCTGGAGCAAAGGCTGTCTTTTGTAACTTTTTCTAATATCTGGGATTGACTGGGTAATAAACATGTCTTTACACAAAATCTGTCTCAGGATGACTCAGGATCTAGGGAAATATATTTTATCAGTGCCTCTAGTAAATGAGCTAAGAAGTCAGAGGGATTATCTTTCTCCTGAAAAATAGCTGACAATTTAAAATACGTAGAAGGCTTGGTTTTTGTCCTTCTTAGACCTTTAAGAGTATACACTTGAAAATGTCTCCCGTTCCATCTCCTGTCTTGCTGTCGGGCCGGAAGGGGTCTTGGGCGGGAACTGCTTGTGCTCCGGTGGGAGTGGGTGGCTCCCCTGGCTGTCAGTCTTCTGACTGTCTAACTAAGTATGATGTTCATCTCCAAAGGCGATGGCGGCTTGTAATGCTGCTGGTCTCTCACTAGAAGTCAGTGTTTAACTTAAGATTAACATTGCATCTTTCCAGCCCAACTTACAGGTCTGACAAATCCTCTAAAGACATTGATGTACTTACCAGGGTCATCTGAAAATTTTCCTAGTGCTAGCTTAATTTGCTTCAAGTCATTGAAAGAGACCTATGAATGGAGGTGGTCTCATAAGGATTATGCCTTGCACATAAATAAGAATTATTTCAAAATATAAAAAAGCTTGAACATAAAGCAATTATGACCATTTTTCCTCTTTCTTACAGTATGATTTTAGTTGTAAGGGCCAGGGCTTTGGCTCAGTGGTGTAAGTACCTGCCTGGAAAGTGCGAGGTCGTGAGTTCGATTCCTGGTACCAAAAAAAAAAAAAAACCTAGGTGGATTTTAGTTGTAAAAGAACATCATAATTAATACTTCCCTCTGCGTTCCATTTTGGTTCTAGGGGGTAGGTAGGCCACTCACACACATGCATAGAAACATCAAACAGCCCTTTTTCAACATGGAAGGTTTGAATGTCTTCCAGTGCTTAAGAATGCATTCCAAAGGAGTAAGGGGCCTTGGCATTGAGTTGCCCATGTCTGTAACATAAAAAGCAAGGCACGTAAGGGTATGAGACTTTGACGTGTCTATGAGAAAAGAAATAATAGAGCATCCCTTTCTTATTTCTATTTAATAATGTCCTCAAGGCATCCCTCAGGTTGGTTCCACTCCAGGCAGGTGGGTGCCCTCTGGAGAGAGTAGAATACAAAATTTGACAAGCCTGTCCACCCTCAAATTGGGATGCCATTTTATCTTCCCAGGTTGCTTGCGATTTGCTTCTGTAAGCCTATTGTGACAGGAATGCTTAAAGAAAGAAGCATAACTTTATAATAAATTACTGCTTTTTGTTTATTGTAAAAAGGTGAGTTAGAGCACTTCTCTGGCTGTTCTGTGAAGCGAATTCCCTCCAGAGATAGATAAAGACAACAGATACACTTGAGGAACTCTGCCCTAGGCCCTCATGCTAAGTCTCCAAGGCATTTGTGTCCTTTATATAATTACCTAGATGATCCTTCCTAGCAGTGGGACATGACAATGCTTTATTTAAAGCTCACAGGTTAAACATTTGTCATCTATCAATTATATTTCATATGTTAGTAAAGACACATCAGTCTTTTATGCACACAGAAAAGTGACTAAAATCTCTTTTTTCTTTTTCCTTCCCAGTTAACATGTAAGGCACAAATCCAAATCATTTTCTACTAGTTTCTTTAAAATCTTAACAGATTTTCTCATGCAGACTGAGAAGAGCCTAATTTCTGAGAGGAGAGGTAGTCTAATTGCATGAAAAGTTTGGGGAACATCTTTAGTTTACTAGCAGAGTGGTACAAGTAGATAGATAAGTGGAGATTTTCTGTGGTCATGAGCCAATTTCCACTGAGGAATCTTTGGGTATCTGCCAGAAAGTCGCCCTGGCCATGAACCCTGAGTTGTTCTCAGTTTCCATTGGCCCAGATAACCAGAGGTTGTTATCCAGCTGTTGGAAAGCCTCCCTTAGTCTAAATATGTTTTGGTCCCTTAAGTGTGCTGCCTTTGAAAATAGCTCCTTTTGGTTTCACCCAGAAGTTGGTTCTTTCCACTGTGTCTCAGGTTTAATGTCCTGAAAGAGACCTGTCCAGAACACTAAGCTGGGGCAGCCTTTATGTGTATTCTCCTGGATGGGCAAAATTCCAATGTCTCATCTGACCCATAGATGGGGTATGTGTCCCTCATCTAAGATGACTTCCCTGACTTCGGTGTTACAAATGCTCATTTTCTATGGACTTAACTTAGTAGGAGGAAAAGGTTGGAACAGTCTAGAATTTTTCCTAATTTTACATGCCTCTAAAAAGAAAAATATAAAGTGGGGGGAAAAGATTAGAAGTGAAGCATAGAAAGGAAACTGAAACAGAACAGGCTTACCATTTCCTCTAGAGATCAGAGCCAGTCTGTCCCAGTGAAACCTGTTCTCCAAGTCTTAAAGACTGGCCACCAGCCTAGTGCTGTTTAAACTGTGGAAGGAGTCCTGGGTTTCATTATAGGCATGTATGTTTTCCAAGTCTGAGCTAGATTTCATAAAGTCTACCAGGCGCATACTAATGTTATTCTGTTAGCACTGTTGTCTAAATATAGTCAAGGAGTACCAGTAAATATAGTAATTAGTGTTTTGTATTGTTTTTTGTTTGTTTTTTGTTTTGTTTTGTTTTTGTCTTTGAGACAGTTCAGGCTGGCCTTGAGCTCACTTTGTAGCCCAGGCCAGTCTCAAACTTGCAACGATCCTCCTGCCTCAGCCTCCTGCCTACTGGGATTACAGGCATGTGCCATCACGCCCAGCTTAGTAACTAGTTTAAATGTAGCATGTACAAGAACAATGCTTTATAAACTTCTCATGTTTTAACTTAGATATATCATCATGTTAACAAAGCTACAACAGACAAAGCACAAGCAATTATCAGCAATGGCCAAAGACATAACAAAATTTGAAGCATAAAATTTTGTTCCCTAAACAAGTCCAAGTTCAGAGTTTATGAAACAAAAGCAAACTCTTACCTCCATCCAATGTTCTCGGTGGAACCCTCCAAATGATATAGGGGAACGAAACTCAACCTACTATATGTCCAGTATGAGTTCATGTTCTCTAAAATCAAAGAATGAATTTTAGGAACAATGGAGGTTAAGAGTAGAACATATTTACTGAGGAAAAAGAAAGCTTCTGTCTGACAGAGAGACAGAAGTGGTCCCGAGTGAGTTGCCCTCTTCTACAATTCCCACAGAGCTGCTAGTGCACTTGTCTTACACTTACTGACCGTACCTGGGGAATGGATGAATGAATTTGACCTTTTCTTCCTTAATGTAGACATGCCAAATGTGTGGCATGCAGAAGAGATGGTTATTATTAAAAATTTGAACCAGGTGTGGTGGCACACACCTGTAATCTCAGTACTCTGAAGGGTGAGGCAGGATTGACTACATTGCGTCTTTAGAGTCAGCCCAGACTACACAGCAAGACTGTCTCAAAAAAACAAAAAAGTGACAATCTGTAGTCTTTCAAATAAATTACAGAATCATCTACTTGTGTGGGTAAATGTACCAGACTGAAGAGATGTCTTTAAACCTATACTTTCTTTTTTTTTTTTTTTAAAGACAGGGTCTTTCTATGTAGACTGGGCTGGTTTGAAATTCACAGCATCCTCCTGCCTCATCCTCCCAGATCCCAGGTGTGTCCCACCACACCTGGCTGAACCTATACTTCATATGTGCATGGTTACATAAATATTGTAATGATTACTCCTTTGTGCCAGTGTAGCATTGCAATCTAATGCCAGTACCAAATACAAACAATAGAAATAAGTAATATTTTCTTGAGAGTCATCTCTGAGATTCTTGAGATATTTAAGCTTTTTTAAATTTTTTTTTATTTTAAAGAGAATAAAAAGAACAGAATAAAGCCAATCAAAACAAAACAATGAAAGCAATACAGGACTTCAAGATAATAGGAAATCAACAATTTAAGCTAACTTTTATGTAGGTAATTGCCAGAAAAATAGAGGATAATAAGATAATTAAAAACTTAGATAAGCATATATAAAAGTACAAGTAATTTATTTCTTTGGTTGAAATACTAATTGTACCATCTGTCCATCAGGAACTGTACTAACCCTTAGTTGATTTTGTGTTTTATTCTTAATTTAAGAATTAACAATGCATTGTTATAAATAGGATGCATTTGTTAAATATCTTTTCAAATCAAAATTTAACATTTTAAGCCAGGCACAGTGGTGCATGCCTGTAATCCCAGTACAGCACTTGGGAGGTTGAGGCAGGAGAATCACCAGGAGTTCGAGACCAGCCTGTGCTACAAGGTGGTTCAAGGCAAGCCTGAACCACATAGTGAAACCCTGCCTCAAAAAAGACCAAAAAAAGCTGGGCATGGTGGCTCACGCCTGTAATCCCAGCACTTGGGAGGCTGAGACAGGAGGATCATTGTGAGTTCGAGACCAGCCTGGGCTACAGTGAGCTCAAGGTCAGTCTGAATGGCATAGTGAGACCCTGTCTCAAAAACACAAGGGCTGGGGATCTAGCTCAGCAGCCTAAGCGCCTGCCTGGCAAGCGCAAGGTCATGAGTTCAATCCCCAGTGCCGCCCCCAAAAAAAAAAATTTGACAGCTTAAAGTCATTGTTTACAAACACAAACTTTTAAGTTGTCATCATTTTATCCCATGAATTAGGATAATAGGATAATATCTGGGATATCATTATTAGATTTGTGGTATCAAGATGAGCTTGGAAGTCTTATAACTATACCATGGAGATACTCGTTTTTGTCTTGTCCTGTGTATCCATGATATGATGTCAAAAAATCTTAACAGTGCTGTTGGGTTGAGTAAAATACTGTAATTTTGAAATCAACTTGTTTAGAAGTCTTTGACTTATCACAGATGATGAAAATTTATAGGTCTTTATTTATTTCTCACAATATTGCATCATCAAATTGAAAGTTTTCAGACAATTCAGTATAACTTGCTCTTCTAACTTGAATTGCTTTAGGATCTGTTTGTTTGTTTTTGAGGTACCTTTTTATGTGCCGCCAGAGCAGGTCTGTTTCTGGCCAGGAAGAATATGGAGGGAGAGATTTGGAGTAAAGCACACGACTGTTTTCCTCATGCTCCTTCAGCACACTCTAATGTGATGCTCTTTCATGTACTCCATACTGCAGGCTTTGGTGCCGTTTCTTAGGCTGCTTGCTAGACTATTTCAGGAAATACCCAGTGTCTCAGTTTCTGAGAAATATGTCAGTGTACTGTGTTTGTGTTGCAGCAGAACAGTCTGCCCTGAATGATCCATCCTCCTTTTACCTGCTGGTTTCCACCCTGTTACATTCTCTGGAGAAAGTAGCTGCTCCTCTGTGGCCATCGCTCTTGGCACCAAACACCCTACACACACACACACACACACACACACACACACACACACAGTGCTTTGGGTCCTCACAGTTCTTTATCTGGAACCAGTGGTCTCATGTTGCCTGACACATTGCTCTGAGTGCCTCCTGCCCATGGCTGTCTTTTGCCTGTGGTAATTTAGAATAAACCAATCTTACAATGAGTGGTTGGGGTAGCAGAAATCAGCCTAAGAATTTTAATGGCAAGTTATTTTGATTTGTCCGAAAACTTCTCAACTTGATTATAATGCAGTGGAAAATAAATGGAGTGCTAAAAATTTCTATCACTTGTTATAAAAAGAAGCCCAAGGCATCTTATAATAAAGCCATCACACAGTGTCAGGGAGGAGCAGCAGGCATTAGGTGAGATGAGTTGGCACTCCCAGTGGTCCTGGGGCTTCCTCCTGTCTGTCACCTGGAGCTGGAGCACGTGCCCTCTTGAACGAGGCCTCTCAGTTGGTGTAGAACATTGGCAGGAAGCGTCATTGTTCTGGTGGAAACACATTTGGTGACATGGAACCTGTGGTCTGTTACTGAATCAAGCCTAGGATGCTGAGTGTCTGAGGTTGAGGCTGAGGGTAGAAGTTTCAGTCATCAGGAGATGAATTTGCCTCGTCTGTGCCAGGCTCTGGGCTCAGTCCCTAGTACTGCAGTCAGTCAGCCAGCCAGTCAGTAATGATGTTTAGATAACCTTTAATCCTTTTGAGACCTTTACTCTGTTGAAACTCTTGAAGTTAGTACATAGGATCGCTGAACGAAGGCTGACCCACTGCAGATGACCCTGTCTGCTCTTTAACTATGGGTCTAAAACCTAAGTGTATATGGTCTGTCTAGGTCTCTGATTCCTAAAGAGGATCTTAATGTGAGTGCCTCTTCCTGTATACCTGTTACCGTCTGCGAGGCTTCAGGAAACCTTTGTCTTCTCTGACTTTTGCTATTCTTGGCCATGTGTGAGAACAACCTAGGATCTGATAGACTTCCGTGGTCTGATTCTTTTTTTTTTTTCTAAGAGGATACAACAAAGGAAAATAAAACCAGTCAGAACAAACCAGAGTAAGTGATGCAGGACTTTACAACATTACAAAATCAACAGTAGTTAGCATAATGCCTTTTGTTGTCTTCAAAATAGCTGCGGATACTTTCAGACACAGTAAAAATCAAACAACAGAATAGAATAAAAACAGTAAAAACAAAACAATGGATACAACAAAAGACTACAAAGCAAGACAATAGTAAATTCAAAATGGCTACCATATATATCTTACTATCATTGAAATAACTGCTCGTATCACTGGGTATAACATAATCAAAGCAAAAGAGAATAAAATCCAACCCAACAAAACACTAAACAATGTAGGACTTCAGAGTGAGACTACAGGGAATCAACAATGGCTACCACCCTCAGAAGGAGACCCCGCTAGATGCCATGCTGTGTACCACTATCTTCTGAACAGATGATCAGACCACTGGCCCTAGACCTGCAAGGTCAGTAGAACACCAGAGCACCACAGGCTTTCAATTGCATTTCACCTTAATAACTATCGCTAGAGCCTGTGTTTCTCTGGACCCACCAGTCACTTGGGGGAGGGGGTTGACACTTTTGTTTGCCAGCCCACGAGCCTGAAGGAGCGGGGATCTAACTGTCCCACCTGCCAGCGGGAGCCCACGGGGAGAGGCTTGGCTCTAGATGTCCCAGTCCCACAGCAGCCTGCGCATGGGGCTGTTTCTGGCAGGGTGATTCTAGTTCTCTCTCCCCAAAGTCCACACCGATGCTGATGGGGAGAGGCTTAGCTCTCAATGTCCTGGTCCCACAGCAGCCTGCGCATGGCCCTGATTCTCTTATAGCAAAGACAAATCTAGGGGATTTTTATGTCCAGCACACATGAAATGTGTAATGTTGGCAATATGAAACCCAAAATAAAAGGACCCAAAGCCATCAAGATCCTGCGGTACAAATGAGTCCAGAATCATCACTGACCGACAGTCCCTCCTCCCGTGCTGTCCACTTGTTGGGAAAGCACCATGCTGCTTATGACTCTCTGGGTCGGTTCATGCTGCTCAAAACAGGGCAGGAACAGAAAGCCACTCTTCCCATCAGGCTGTGGAACAGCTCTGAAGCTCCGTAAACACCACCATGGCACCCTGATTCCAAGCCAGGATACTTTGTGGCGGTTCTCTGAACTTGAAATAAGTCTGTTTTAAAATTTATGGCAGTAACAGTTAATAAATACAGATGCAGTACAATAAAAAGGAACAAAATATTTGAGTGTTTTTTGATTATCTGTATAAAAACATGGGGAATGATTGAGTAATATTTTCTTTCTACGCAGAAATACTGTAAATGTAAATATTAATATAAACTAAATCTTTTACTTAATGTTTGAGTTATATAACATGGCATAGT
>RJWT010053188.1:0-10471 GCA_004365215.1 Cuniculus paca | reverse complement strand
ACAAAAATGAAATCTCAGCTATATGCCACTCACTAGAAGCATTCTTTACATGTAGACAGTTAAAAGTAACTATACAGAAAAATGTTTATCAGGCAAAAAACAAGCAGAGGAACCCGTTGCTGACAGGAAAAGTATGTGTAAACAGACAGTACTCTAGAAACAAGGGACATTTCATAATCAATAAAGAGTTAATTTATGGATAACTCATAATCCTAAATGCTATGAAAAAAGAGATTGAGAAAACAGTAGAAATGGAAGGAGAGAAAAGAGACAGCTCTTAGTTGCACACTTCTCTCTCAGTAATCACTACAACTACTGAAGACTAAATTCATAAGGTCACAAAATATTTGCTCAACACCATTAATCAACCTGAGTATTGAAACATAGACCAATGACGGATTATAAAGTCAAGTCTATAAATTCAAAGGATTGAAACATAGAGAAGATATTCTTGAATCAAAGTGGTTTAAACTAAAGATAACAAGACTGCTAGAAATCCTCAAGTAGTTAGAAATTAACCAAAATGCCTCTGTCTTTGTTATTTTTTCCCTCATTGCTGAGACAAAATACCCACACCTAAAGTGAAAAAGGAAAAGGTTTATGTAGCTCACAGTTTGTAGGGGTTTAGTCCATAATCAGCTGTCTCCAAGGAAGGGTGGCCTGGCAGAGGGCCTTGCAAAGGAGAAACATTCATGGTGGGCAGAAGGTAGCAAAGCAGCAGGGACCTTAACAATGTCTTCCTGCTCTTTTCATACTTTATCTAGGCTATCAGGATTAGGCTGATACCAAACCAATTTATGGGCTGCTTTAGTAATCCCAAACCCTTAATTCCAGCATTGTACCATGAATCCATCACACACTCCAGATCCAGCCCCTCTGAAAAAGCCCCACCTATGACCACGGGAGGCTTTGGGGGGGTACCCATACACAAACCACAACAGCCTCTGAATAATGCATAAGTCTAAGAATAAATCATAAGGGAAAATAGAGAGTAGATAAACTGAATAATAATAAAATAAACAGAGCAATATATCAACATTATAGGAAGCTGCTGAATTCAGATTTAGAGGTAATTTGTATCTTTAAATGTATGTATAGAGATACATTTTAAAAGAAGGAAGCAAGCTTTTAATTTAATTAGCTAGGAAAATAAAAACAAATTTAACCAAAGGAAATAAAATAACTGAATGGTAGTAAAAGAAGTAGAAAACATTAACAATAACAATAGCAAAAAATAACAATAACAATGTTCAAAGGTTGGTTCTTTGAAAAGATTAATAAAATTGGTAAACTCATAGCAAGACCGATCAGAAAAAAAGAAAGACGTAAATCATTAATATGAAGAATTAAAGTGGAGCTATTACTACTGATCTGATAGATATTACATTAATAACAAAAAAGAATGAATGATTTTACCAATAAAGTCTACAATGCAGATAAAATTAATTGAAAAACATTGCAAGTGTAACATAGGGATTAGTATATCTACATGTGTAATATCTATTAAATATTGAATTTATAACCAAAAAACCTTCCTACAAATTCAAATATAAGTCCAGAGAACCTCAATACAAATGCTGACCAATGTTTGAGAATGAAAATAATATCATATTTATATACTTTTTAGAGAAAAAGGAGAAAGGTACACTTTCCACTTGTTTTAGGAGGACAGCATAAGGTCAGTACCAAAATATGCAAACCAAACAAAATTATATGCCAGTATCCTTCATAATATAATTGCAGCAATATTACATGCCAATACATAACACATATCATGACTGAAAAGGGCTTTATCCTAGGAATTCTAGTGGCTTCAACACTCAAAAGGCAGACTAACTCAGCATGGTAACACAATTAAAGAGTAACCATATGTTCATCTAAATAAATGCAGAAAAAACATTTGACAACATTCAAAACCTGTAAATAATTTCCTAAAACTCTCAGGAAAATGGAAATAGTAGAGTAATTTCAAAAACTGGTAAGGGCTTCTAAGTTCCTCTATGGAGTAGAAATGTTTCCCTTTTCACATCAGGAATAACCCCGTCCTGTTCAACCCTGGACTAGAGCAGCCTTAGCTATTGCAATATGACAAGAAAAAGAAGGAAAAGCCACAAAGTCCGGGAAAGGCAGTGTATATTTCCACTAACATGATTACGTGCATTAAAAAAATGTCATGGACGCTCTGAAGAAAATCTATTAATGCTAATAAGTAAATTTAGAAATGTTACAAAATACAAAGTCAATGCACAAAACTGAATTATATGTCCAAATTTAAGCAATGAAAATGGAAAAATGAAGTTAGAATATAATAGATTTACATTGCATCCAAAATACCAAATACCAAATACCTAGAATGAGCTAATAAAAGACCTGCAAGACCTCATCACTAAGCACTGTGCAACACTGTGCTGTAGTAATACAAATTAATTTAGAAAACTAAATGAACACTACACCTGGATGATTAGTATTGCTAAGATGTCTGTTTCTCTCAAGTTGATACATAGATCATACACAATACCAGTAAAAATCCTTCAGTCTTTTAAAATAAATTGGAAAGCTGAGGGTACAATTTACAGAAATGCAAAGGACCTAAATAGCTAAAATAATTTTAAAAAATATACTCAAAACTGGAGAACTTATATTCTTTAATTAAGACTTAGATAAAGTTACGTCCAGTAATCAAGACTGGATGATACTGTTACAAGAATAAAAGCACACTAACGGAAGAGAGCCAAGGCTCAGAATGAAGCCTCTCGGTGGAGACTTTGTTCTTGTTACTGCTGTTTTGGTTTTTGTTTTTCAGTGCTGGGGATGGAACCCAAGGCCTAGTGCATGTGGGACAATTGCTCTACAACTGAACCACACTCCAGCATGATAATGTTTTTTGTTCTGTTTTGTTTTGTTTTGTTTTGTTTTGTTTTGTTTTTGAGACAGGGTCTCACTAAATAGCCCAGGCTGGCCTTGGAGTCCTGCTGCCTTGGTCTCCCAAATAGCTGGGATTGCAAGTATATGCCACCACATCGAGCCTACATTGATTTTGGAGAAAGACCTCAAGTCAATTGAACGAAGAAAAGGAATTGTTTTTGATAAATCATGCTGAGAAGTTTGAACAGCTGTAGGAGCGTAAGAATGAATGCTTTCCCCCACCTTGTTCTATACTAAAGTAATAATAATAAATAACAAATAGTTCTAAATATAAAGTTATTATTATAAAACTGTAAAAACCAAAACAGGGCTATAAAGATTAAATGAAATTAAACTCTGGATCTCTTCCAGCAGAGCGGACAGCTCCATGTGTGTGCAGGAACTCCAGTGGCGAGAGCAAGGGGCTCCTCTCGCCAGCTCAGTAGCTTGCAGCCCTGGAATCTGCACTTTCCCCGCCCGGTCCTGATGCATGTTAATACAGCCTGCTAAATCAAACACGCCAATTACTTTAGCTTAATTTAATTAGCCTGATTTAATTTTGACTTGCATGGAGATGTTGGACCAAAGGACTGAATCTTATGCTTATCTATTCTGTGCAAGAAATTCTGAAATTTTCTTTGATCATCTTCTAATTTTTCTGCTCTAACAATTAGCCCTTGCTTGGTTGTCTTTGCTTTCAGGCACAACCTGATGTTGATTTTAATTACTTAGCCTAAGACCAAGGCAAAGTCAAATACCCACTGAGCCCTATTTCAATTTCAGTTCCTTTAATGTGAAATCTACTGCTCTCAGAGCTGGACTTGGCTCTCTGAATTAAGCATCACATGTCGTGAGGCATTTAAATGTTAGTTTCCTCTTTCCTTCCATTCTCCACCCATGACCTTTCACAATTATCATTATTAATTAGTCCAGCAGCCACTGCCTTCTCTGTCACCGTGCTCACAATCAGCTTCTCCACGGGGCTTCTGGGGGAGCCACACTGCCCCTTGTGCGTTCCCAGGTTCAGTCCAGGGAACAAAGATGTCTGGAGCCACGGGCCCTGCCTTGTCAGGACAGCAGTGCTGATGGTTTGTGCTTTATACCACCCACCTCTGGTCCAAGCTCTCACACCCTTAAAGGATTCTTGTTTTAATCTTCTTGGGTAATTTAGATTAATGTAGATGTGAGAGGCAGCAGCCAGACTTTATTTTATTTTTGTTCTACCCACAGCCAGATCTAATGACCACGGGTGATGGTCTTGACTGGAGTTCAATACTAATCGGCCTTAATGGATTTTTCCAGGTTGCTTCACTGTTTAATTCAAGCTCTAGTGTAAAAACAGAAAGAAAGCCTAAATAGCTGATGCAGTCCAGTTTTGTCCACACCCAATCTTGTCAACGACCTGAGAGGGTTACACTTTGCTTTCTCTCCTGTGCTCACTCTGCATTGTTCCAATGGGAGCCTCCATCAAATTCACTGCTGGGGCAAATCATGACGAGCAGGAGACAGGTTGCCATAAGGAGAGTTCCTGAGATGCACAATCTCTGGAAAATTTGCAAAGTTTCTTGAAGAAAGAAAAATCGAATATTTAAGCCAAGAGAATAGGGGCATGGATGGGTGCTCTCACCAGAAGTATTCCCTCTGGTTTGGAAATCCAGCTGTTCTCATCCTTGATCTCAGAAAGGTAAGAATAATTTGCTCAGATGATCAGAATCCCTGAGGAGCTTACTTTTGGATCACATGACTTTGTAAAATTATTACTCTGGAAATGTAGGTGTTGGGGACAGAGGGCATGTTTGTGCTATTCCTTAAAGTCTTGTATTTTGGCTGTTGGTGTGCGAGCACCTACTGAATACCCAAAGTTTAAGAAACCCATTTGACCTTGGCGTGACTGGGCACATTATCCTGTCCAGGCAGACAGGCAGAGGAAAGTATCCACAGTGTAGAGCCGTGGCTTGGACACAGGGATGTCTACACATGCACCTTCTGAAGCTGTTGTCTGCAGAGTGTCTAACTCATGTGGCTGCTGCCTAGTGGGAGGCGCCTAATGCAGATTATCTCTAATGCAGCGTGGGGCGGCCCGTGCTTTTCCCTTGCCCTTGGATCTGGCACCAGTCAGTCCAGTATGATTTAAATCCTCGTGAAATGTCCAGTCCAAAGTGAAAATACAACTGAGACCACAGCTCTCCCGTCCCTGGTGTCGGCACAGGCTTGATAGGCAGGCAGGCTGCTCTGGAGGGTGCACTGCTCTGCTGCATCCGACTGGGCCAGCGCTGTCTGCTGCCCTGCTCCGTGGTGTGTGTCTGACCCCACCACCACCATCTGCAGTGCCGCATTCTCCACTCTGTGCTCCCTGGGCAACGCTACTTCCCGCCTTTATTTTTAATGCTCCAGGCTTTCTCGATTTCTTCGCACATCTCCCCCTTTCCTCTTGCTCTTTGTATCTTGACCTGTTTCTCTCTACCTGTTTGTCTCTCATTCTTTGTCCATTATTTATACAATGGGCCCTCCAAGCGCCCTCTCCACATAGGAAACTGAGAGTTAGGTTTGCATTAGCTCTGAATATTCTGTTCCTTTTCCAAAACAAGAGAAAACTCTCCGGATGCCTGAGGCCTGCCTTCTGTACACAGGCTCTCGGGATGGATTCAGTAGCATCATTCAAGTAAAAGTGTCATGGATATTATCTAACCTTATGTAGACATGGGAATTGTTAATGTAACAGTCTCTACACTAGGTCCACATCCTCAAATGATTTTTAATAAGCATTTGTTGCTCACCTGCATTTGTCTTGCAGTGCTGCCCAGGGAGCCGGGAAGGGCCACTGGAAATGAAAGGGCCAGTGCTGTGGCCACGTCCAGGTCAATCTCCTGGTCCATCTCTGAGCACAATCCCCAGAATATGATGGTTGCTTTCAAAGGGAGGCACAAGCACTGTGAGGATGAACTTAATGGGAATTATTTCAAATAAGGTAATATCTTATCCAGCTCAGGCTGACATGACAGAGACTGGGTTGCTTAAAAAATAAAAATTTATCTTTTCACGTTTCTGAAGGTTAGAAGTGCAAGAGCAGGGAGCCAACATGATCAGGTTCTGATGAGGGTCTATTCTTGGCTTGCAAACAGCTACCATCTCACTGTGCCCTGTTTGTTCTATGTGTGCCTACAGAGAGAGAGAGATAGACAAACAGACAGACAGATAGACAGACACAGACAGACAGAAAGACAGACACAGACAGGAGGATACAGAGATAAAGAGAGAGAGAGACATAGAGACAGAGAGACAGAGACACAGACACAGAGATATAAAGAGACAGAGAGAGACAGAGATTGAGAGACAGAGAGAGATCAACCAATAAAACCACTGTCATGGTTTATATCTAGATGTCCCGGAAGAGCCTCGTGAGCTCAAACACAGGGCTCTTGGAAAAGGTTTAGAACATGGGGACCATACAGCTAAATGTGATGTTATCAGTATGTGGAGTGAGGCCAGAAGAGGTGGTCCCTGGGCAAATGACCTGATGGGGAATATCTCCTCCTCAGTGTCTCCTCTCAATCTCCCTTTCTCTCTCTCTCTCCCTCTCTTTCTTTCTCCCTCTCCCTTTCTCTGTCTCTGTCTGTCTGTCTATTTCTCTCTCTCTTTCTCTCTGTCTCTGTTTCTATTTCTGTCTCTTGGTCTCTCTATTTCTCTCTGTGCATGTCTCTCTGTCTCTTCATCTCTCTCTCACTCTTCTCCCCACCCCTTCTTCCTGAAAGCGATGCCAGGAGCAACTTTCCTGTGCTCAGGTCCTTCCGCTGTGCCATTTCTGCTTGGAGTCAGCTGACCATGACTGTAAGCCAAAATAAGCCTGTTGCCTTCAAGCTGTAGCTGTCAGTATTGTGCCTCAGCAACAAGAAAGGAGCAAGCCACAAATCCTGCTGGATTCGGATTCCCAGCTTTATGACTCTGTTCAATTTAGTTACCTTCTGAAAGCCCTACCTCCAAGTTAACCATGTTGGGGGATTTGGGCTTAAATATATGAATCAAGGGGATGCTATGCCTTGACAGGTAGCCAAGGAAAGACTCTACGAGCAGGTGGCATTTGTGCTGAGACCTGGAGGGTGAAGAGGATTGTCACTGGAAACTGGAGAATGCCTGCTACAGAAAGAAGGGCACTAGGTGAACAGGTGATTTGGGGGATTTTCAAATTGACTTTGGGGACCAGCACCCTTTGAAAGTCACTATCATACTCTGGGGATTGTGCTATTTTGGATTCATTGCATTTGAAACTCATGTGACATCTAAATGGAGTGATCAGTTAAGCCATTGGGGAAAAAAAAAGAATGGAAACGCAGTAAACATTTAAATCATTTATTTCTTGTTAAAGTGTAACCACCACAAGTATTTGAAGATAAATTTGTGTGGCATTCTGTCTGGCTCACTCTTAAACACTCTGCCAGTGGGGAAGAGGGAATGGCATCATGTTTGAGGAAAGAAGAGAAATCAGGAGCTAAGGCTGGAGGCCGACCGTCGCCTGCAGGACCAAGCAGGGTGGCCAGCACCAAGAGGCTCCAAAGGCGATGCACGTCATGTGGTTGCTCAGGGAAAGCATGTTTGGAGTTTGTTTCATTAGACAACACCATTAGTCCAAACAAATTCCTTCTGCCTGGGAAACCACAGACTCCTAAGCAAATCTCTGCAAGCATCCCCAGTGGCCATCTGTGCATCAGAAACCGCTACTGTCACCATCTGAGTTCCATTAAGTTCAAACACCTGAAATGATCTTCTTTTTCTTCCTGAAACCCCCAGCTTTTCAATGCCCTGTAATCCATCGCCTTTGACTCCCAACCACACATCGCTGTTGAAATAAATCAAGTGAAGAGCTTTTGCCGCCACATGCGTGACTCAGGAGGAAGAGGGGGTCCCTTCAGAGGTGTTGGCCTCCCCCATGGAGCAGCAGGCTCAGTGTCAGTGTCATATGGTGGCTGTGCAGAATTAGGAAGTACCTGGTGATGCTGGAGTTAAGTCTCACGTACTTATAGAGCCCATCCAATTTTAATTGGTTTATTCCTCTCAATCAAACAAAACATGTATGAGTCTTAACAAGCTGATAAAGGCCTCCGGGCACTGTTTTCAACAGCCTGTGTGTAATCTGCAACTTGCAAGTATTAGCAAGGCCTAGGCTGCTCCCTGCAAAGGCTCTGGTATAGATCTTGAGGGTACGGTGCTCCGAGGGGAAGGAGCAATTGCAAGAAGTCTTTATTGTGATCTTGGCAATGTGCATTAACTCCAGTATGTTGCAAAGAGGCTCTGGTTTTCTAATGTGTCTGTGCTGAAGTGGTTTTTCTGTTTGTTTGTTTGCTTGTGTTTTGTTTTGTTTTGTTTTATTTTGTTTTGTTTTGAGAAAGACTCGCTATATGGTTCAAGTTGCCTTAGGCTCACTATGCTGTCCAGGCTGGCCTTGAGATCACAGTCATCTTCCTGCTTCAGCCTCCCAAATGCTAGGATTACAGGCATGCCCCATCACACCCAGCCATTGAAGTGTTTTAATACAGCCTGTTGTATAAGTTCTTACTTGTGCATTTCTCAGAAGATGGATCCTAAGGGCTAGAAATAAGTCATTTCCATAAAATGAGAATACACGTTGCTCATTTTATTACAGTGTTTCCAATACACAACCCAGAAAGAAGTGAGTCTCCAGGAAAGATGGCAGAGAGGTAAGCAGCAGTGGGGCAGCCTCTTCAGGATTTGAATCCAGACGCTGGACTATAACAACTTGGGGAAGAAAGGAGGGGAATCTCCAGAACCCAGGATGGATCCGAAAGGAGAACTAGAACCCACAGAGAAGAGATAGACCTCAACACAGGCAAAGGAAGTGGCAACCTGTACTTTCTCCCTGACTCTTAGCTCAAGGCGTGAGAGAAGAGACTCAAGTCTATAGAGACACAGTGGGGGCACATGACTCCAGAGGCCTCCGGGGAGAAATGCACCAGTGGGATGCAGCAGGAATGCTGTCTGCTACAACAGCTGGTGAGGGACTCCAGTCCAAGTGACTTCCATGTCCCCTGGAGAGGGAGCTTGCCCAGGGCAGCCAGCGGTTGGCTTCCTCTCAGGGCTTCCCAAGACAGGGTGAGACACAACCACAGGAGATGTCCAGGGTCAGGGAACTGAGGTCAGGTGGGCAAGAGACACCCAGAGGGTCGTAGGCTGCACAAATCAGGCCCCAACCCCACAACCAGAGGCCAGGATTAGTCTGAACTTCTGTGGAGTTAAATGCACCAGAATTGGCTCCCTGCCCTATTCCTACTGCAGGCTTACTGAGGTCATTCAGGACAGATCCAGCTCTGTCTGCTTCTTTGTCTACCAGAGACAGTGAAAAACATGCCCTGAATTGGACACTGCCACAAAACTGCAGACCCCAGAAGATAACAGGCTTGAAATCACAGAGAAATGTTTTGTTTTCTTCTTAGCCTTTTTTTTCCTGATTGTTTTGATTTTTTTCATGAGTGTGGACATTGATTTTAGTTCTTTTGTTTTTGTCTGGTTCTGGTTTTTGCCTGTTCCTTTTTTCTTTCCCTTCTATCTTCTTCACCAGTTTTCCAGAGCTTGAGTAATCTTCCTTTGTCCTTAAGCCTTGCTTATAATCTCTCTTCTTCTATTTCTCTATTTTTTTTCCTCTTATCCATTTTAAATTTTCTCCCATGAGAGTAAAATCACTCTGTTGAGGGAATAGTTACTGTATATAACTTTCTGATTTGTTTTAGATTTTGTTGTATAACTGTGAATCTTGTGTCCATGGTTTAAGGTGGCAAATGAACAGTTACCACAATTTGTCATTTTCTAGACTGTACTTGATGCTATTGTTGTTACTGATTGTACCACCTTAGCCAAGGTGACATAGTTATTGTGATCAGTTGTTCTTCCTTGTCTATCAATACTAAGATTGTCCGGAGGTCATGAACAATACCATAGGCCAACACAAAGAACAGGCTGCTAGGCCAAGTAGGCAGCAACTTCTCATGACTATTAAATGGAAGTGGCAGGATCTTGAGACACACTCAAAAGCCAAAAGCTAGCTACACCTAGAAGACATCTCTGAGAAAGAATCATTTCCTAAGGAGGTCTCCATACTAGTAAAAAAGTGACCTACCATAAGCAATTCACAAGCATCAACACAGAAAACACATTTTAAAAAATAGAAAATGAGAAAACATAAAAGCAAGACGCAGCCCCAGACCTCTAGCTCATCCAAGACAAATCCAGGGTATATTGAGGTAGAAGTAAAAAGCCCCATAGCTGAGCTTTCTAAATGGTAGCAGCAGAAGTAGCAAAGTAGGTAAATAAGCTTCTAAAAAAAGACAATTTGAAAATAATTTCACGGGTAACTAAAGAGATGATGACCATAATGAAGGACATGGTTCATGAATCTCGAGTAAATACAGATTAAAAAAAAATAGAAGAGCTTAGGAAAATGATGGAAACCATGAAGTTCCAACATATGAAAGGGTTGGATTCCATAAAACAGATTCAAACAGATATCTAGGAGATTAAAATTTATACTGAAGCTATGTGCAGTAGAATCAACTAATGC
>RJWT010053187.1:0-10447 GCA_004365215.1 Cuniculus paca | reverse complement strand
CTCACGGACAGCAGGCTGAACCAGAGAAGCCAGACCCGGGAAAGAACGTGGTGTTCCTTCCTCTGACAGCACAGCTCCTAACAGCTAAATCTCGGAAGCAGCCTCCATGTCCATCCACAGATGAACGGATAAAGAAAACTCGGCATTCACACACTACGGAGTACTACTCTGCCATAAAGAAGGATAAACTTGAGTCATTTGTAGGAAAGTGGATGCACCTTGAGATCATAATTTTAAGCGAAGTAAATCAGACACATAAGCTTGAATATCACACAGTTTCTCGTATATGAGAAACCCAAAGTAGAAGTAATTTAAAGAGAAAAATCAAAGATGAGAGGAAACAGAGACTGTGTGGCGATGGGAAGGGGTGGGAGCTGGCGGACAGGGTGGGGGAGTGAAGTGGAAAGAATCAAGATGCCGTGTGCGAGTGTGTGCAAACCTACACTGCTAAAAAAACGTTTTTAAAGTTCAAACCTGGTGGAAAGGAGGCGCCCCTTGAGGGCGGAGGAGAAGCCGCAGGACCTCCCGGCTGTCTGTGTGCAAGGCAGCGGCACTCTCCCTTGGCGAATTTTATAAATCATTTTGTAAATTTTCATTGAGCTGTGGGCAACTGACACATGCAGTGCTTTTTGGGGTTTGGTTTGGTTTGTATTGGGAATCGAACTCACAACCTTGTGCTTGGCAGGCAGGCACTGTGCCACTGAGTTATATCCCCGGACCCCTTGTCTGCAGTTTTTGTTTGCATCTCAATTAAAAAAGTGTTTGCAAAGCCCAGTGTGGTGGCACACACCTGTAATCCCAACACTTGGGAGGCTGAGGCAGGAGGATCTTGAGGTGAGTTTGAGGTCAGCCTGGGCTACAAAGTGAGCTCAAGACCAGCCTGAACTGCATAGCAAGACCCTGTCTCAAACAGACAAAAACAAAACAAAACAAAAAAGCATGTGTCATGCTGCTGGGCATGGGGCCTGGGTACTGCCACCGATAACAGCAGTCTGCAAGAATCCTCTCTTGACCACGTCTCTGTGACACATCCAGACCTCTCTGTAAATCAGATGATGAAAAGAACAGTCCTCTGGGGTCCTCTCTTCCATGCCCCACAGTAGATAAGCTGGCTGTATGATGTATCAGCCTGCAAAGTGTTGCAAAAATTCTGATTCCTGCCAGACATGGTGGCACACACTGGGCGGCCGAGGCGGGAGGATCCCAAGATCCACCACAGCCTGGGCAACTTAACGACTTACCTAGCCCTTGTCTCAAAATAAAATAAAATGGTGTAATCCCTAAGTTTGCCCGACTCTTGGTCTGATGTGTCAGGGTTCCCCTCCCCCTCTTCTCGCCGCCTCCGACTCCCCAAGTGCACAATGCCTCTTTTCCAGAAAGAAGTGGACTCACTCTCCCCAAAGTGCGCTAGGGCTTCAAGCATACTGTCCTCGGGGGTTCGCTTTCCCAAGAACCAACCGCTCTTTCAGACAAAGACTAACACGGGAAACCACCTATCTCCTAGGAAATGGGACTAAAACGAGCCCGAAACCCAGAAATCTGCGCGGTGACCTGCTCGCTCACCCAAATTACCGGCGCTGGCCAGGTCGAAAGACGTAGCCTGGCATTAGCGCTGCAGACAGGAGCAGCTTCGCGGCAGTGGCCGGACACCGGCCCCAGCCGCTGGGCCTGGTCTCAACTGTACCTGCCGGCTTGGGGCTTCATTTATCCATCAGCAGCCCGTGACCGCGGGGCTGGAGGGACGGTACTCAGCGAACAGAGCTGGCAGCTTGGAAATAAATGCTCGTCATGGTGGATACATTGCGTGAACCTGAGAAGCTCAGAAGTGTAACTAAGCTACTAGACGGGGCCAGGGTCCTTACTTTGCAACATCCTCAGCCTGTGCAAGAGGACTGTCCCTACCTGATTCAATGCCCCAAATACATAACTGCACATTGCATTTGCTCACTTTCCAGGCATGTCGTGCTGCAAGGAAGGCTAAGTTGGAGGCGCTTGGCCTCTCTCTGCTGGAACTCTCCGAGGAGCGAGTACCAAGCTCTTTGGGAGGTGGGGAATAAAGATGAAAAACCAAATCCGCAGATGCAGACATCTTAAGGGTCACAGTGCGAGCACCCAAGAACAAATCCAGAAACAGAACAGAAAGCCGGGCGCCCACAGTCCCAGCTACTTGGAAGGCTGAGGCAGGAGGATTACTTAAGCTCAGGAATTCAGGGCCAATCTGGGCAACATAGCAGGACCCCAATCCTAGAAAAATAAAATGTGGCTGTCACCCCAGGCATAATGACAAGGTAGCGGGCCCTACAAATTTACAAGACTAAATGAGGCGAGGTTACCTGGGCCCAGACCAGGGTTCAAATCCTAACTGCTCTAGCTCTTCCTAGATGCACTGTCTTTTGAACTGTGGTGCCTCACCGCTGAACGGCAGCGTCTCCAGGTAAAGTGGAGGGTGAAGTGAGGTCAGGCAGGCAAGCCCTTAGCGGCGACTGGCGGGAGGTGCACAGTTAGATACTGGTGGTGAACAGTGTTTTTGTTGTTTGTTTATTTAAGTTGGTTTTATTTTGGTTTGATTTGGTTTTTTGAGTCAGGGTCTCACTCTGCAGCTTAGGCTGGCTTTGAACTCACAGCACCCTTCCTGCCTCAGCTTCCCGAGTGCTGGGATTATAAGGGTACACCACCAAGCCTGGAGAGACTTTTAAAATCACCATAGTTTGGGGCCGGAGATGTGGATCATGGGTTGCGCATTTGCCTAGCACTAGGCCTGGCACAGGGAAAGAGTGAGACAGAGACAGAGATAGAGGCAGCAGGGGGAGGACCGCAGCTAACCTTTCCAGACCTGAGAACTGATTTGTGGATACACTGGCTAAGATTCATTCACTAACAGCTTACTTTTAATTTCCTAACCATCCCTTTTCATTTGGGACTCAAGTTAGACACACGAAATGCTTGAAAAGATTGCTTGGGAGTGCGTTCCACGCCCCTCCCGCAGCACTGGGGCTCGTGGCTCGTGAAGGCCTTAGTTACAGCTAAGAAGCCAGACCTGGGTGCTGCAGTCAACACTGCTGTTGGGCTTGGGCCCAAACCTGAGCTCCTGCCCAGCGTCAGGCCGGCTGGTCTTCTTGGTCTCATCGGACCCCTGATGCTTTCGGCCCATTTCTCTGACAAAGCGACCTGTGCTTTGCCACAGGCCTGGGCTCAGGGGACCACAGGGGTGAGGCACCGCCTCCTGTCCAGGCGGCACAAGGCCCACGTCACCTCTTGCTGGTGATGTCAACCCAACTGGCTCACTTCCGGCCGCGTCTGCCAGGATTCCACACTGCCCAATTACTATGTCGTCTTTTTCCTCTTTCGTCTTTGGAGTTGAGGCCGGGGACAGAGGTGGGGACAAAGGCCACTTCCTGGCTCTCCACAGCCTAGGATTCAACCACCACCCAGCAAGAATATTCAGAGAACAGGGTGTGGTGGCACACACCCACCAACCCAGCACTCTGGGAGGCTGAGGCAGGAAGATCTCAAGTTTGAGCCTTGCTTGGGCAACATAATGATTTAGTGAGACCCTGTCTCAAAAAGAAAAAAGAAAAAAGAAAAAAGAACTGGGGATGTAGCTCAGTGAAAAGGCCCCAGCATTCAACCCTCAGTACAAAAAAAAATAAAATAAAATCAGGAAAAACCCGCATGTGCACTGATCTCATAGAGACTTCTTTCCTGTCATCAGCCCCTAAAGTGTACGACCACTACTTGCATAGCATTCGCCTCGCATTAGGAGGAACTGTAAGTCAGCTGGAGATTGCTGAATCTGCAGGAGGGCGTGTGCCAGGTCCATGGAAATCGCCTTCCGTATCAGAGACTTGGGCACCTTTGGGTTCGAGTGTCCGAGGGGAGTCCTGCAGCCCATTCCCTGGGCTACCGCGATGACTGTATGTGCTTCACAAATCTTTTGTAACAAAGATCGATCTCGTCTGCCTCATTCATTCACGTAGTCATTCTGTGTATGCACATATGTGTCTGTATTTGTTTATTCTTTGGATTATCACTGGACAATAAGTTTAGGGATTTTTTTCCTCTTTTTTTTTCTTTCTTTCTTTCTTATCTGGTGATCCTCCTGCCTCAGCCTCCTGATTGCTGGGATCATAGGTGTGCTCCACCATGCCTGTCGATATGCGATTTAATTTGTCGCCTGAGATATCCCCACTTTAACTGTTGGCTCTCGTGTCCCTTTGACGTGGCCTCATCTTTTATTTTTAAATTACTTCCTTATTTCCTGACTGAACACGTTCCTCCAGGATCGCCCTCCCTGCCTGGCCGTGCAATTAGGAGGAGCAGCCTGGGTCCTTTCCCTGGCGAATGGCATTTGAAAACCATGATCTCAGGACAGGCTGCAATCTTGAGTTTTTAGTTTTTAGTTTTCAGTTTGTTCAGAGTTGAATAGGGGAATCCTTTGGCAACCACCACGGCCACGAAAATATGCAAGAACTGCGTGATGCAATGTCTTTAGCTCGGTCAGGGAGATACCTAGGAGGGGGACAGCTGGGTGGGATGGAATTTCCAGTTTCAGTTTTTTGTTCCGAGGAATCTCCACACCGTGGTGGTTGTACTAGTTTACACTCGAGGCCAAAATGTTCAGTGAAATAAATCAGACACGCAAGGTTAAATATCGTGCAGTTTCTCTTATACAAGGAAACTGGAGTATAAATAAAGAGCAAAATGAAAGCCAGAAAGTAGGGAGACGGAGCTTCCTCGAATGGGAAAGGGACAAAGAGACGGAGGAGCAGAGGGAAAGGGTGTGAAAGCCAGAACTGGAATGACCAACACCGCATAGGGAGGTCAGCATCATGTCCTGCAAATGCAGACTAACAAGAAAATAATAAAAAAGAAGATATACAAGAACAATCAGGAAATGTTGAGAGGCAAGAGTGAACTGGCACAGAAACAAAGTAGCTTCCGGAAGACAATTTTTGGGGGGACTCTTTTTGAGACAGGGTCTCACTATGCCGTTCAGGCTGGCCTTGAGCTCACTTTGTAGCCCAGGCTGGTCTCGAACTTGAAACGATCCTCCTGCCTCAGCCTCCTGAGTGCTGGGATTACAGGCTTGAGCCACCACGCCCAGCTCAGGACGATGCTCTTTAACAATTCCCTTTTTCCGGTGCCCCGGATCAAACCCAAGGCCTCTCGCCTCTTAAGCAAGCCCTCTCCTGCCACGCCACAGCCCACATGTGAATCAGTTCAAGCAGGAGCTCCGGCTCACGCAGTGTCAGACAAGCAGGTGACCCCATGAGCCAGAAAAAATCCTTTTCTTTCGAGTTGCATGTGTCAGGTATTTTGTCCCAGCAACAGAAACGTGACTAAGACAATATGCAAGAAAACGCCCTTTTTAATAAACACAACTAAGCGTGCAAGGCTAGATGGCCACCACATAGAAATACATAAAGGGCTCTCGGGCTCAAGGGGGGAGAAGGAAAGAGGGGAAGGGAGGGACCAAATACATGCAAGTGGCAAAATGTTAACAGGGAGAAACTCAAGGCTGTGGATACACAGGAATTCTCTGTGCTATTTGCACAACCTTTTGGTAAGTCTGAGATTTCAGCCAAATAAAAAGCTGAACGTATGGCAGTCAAAAGTCACATCGCTCAAGGGTCACTCATTCCTTCCCTCCTTTCACTGAATACCTGCTATGTGGTTCTGTAAACACAGATCAAAGGAGGCAAAAATCCCTGCAGTCATGGAGTTGGGGCAGAGAATGCATAGAATAAAAGGAAAATGCATGCACACACGCTGCTGGAAGGCGCCAAGAGTCAGAAAGGAAAATACAGCCAGAAAAGGGATGCCACAGGAAATTAAACAAAAACAGGTCTACAGGATACCTGCACCAAACAGCAGGGGCTCTCTCCTCTTCCCCAGGGTCCCATCCTAACAGCTGCCACTGCCCCCCTTTTAGCTGATTGTTTTATTATTTACTACCAGGTTGTTAATTAACTTACTTCTTTCCGACACTTTTTCATTTTCCAGTGTTAGGCATTGTTTTGGTTTTTTTTTTTCTTCAGCATTATTATTTTATCCCACTCAGCTCTCAAGCTGGTTATACAGTGCATGCAATGTGTTAGGGTAAACATTGCAGAAGAGATGGGCATGCGCTGGCCATCCAAGAGACTATAATTAATTTGGAGAAGCAAAATGCACACCTGTAAGCATTTAAGTAGCAGTGGGAAATAGCCAGCAGCAATACCAGAGAGAATTACAATAGAAGCAGCAACAAAGTACTACCTGTCTAGGTGCCAAGTCATTTAACAGGCAGTAATTATTAACTTCCGCTAGAGGGTGGGGCCTTTCTCTTTCCTCCAGGCAGCCCCTCGACTACCCTCCAACACCCACATGCGCCCAGGCCCGATCTACCACAAAGCCAGACAGGTTCCGTGTTTATAGTGTCACGCACAAGCAAAGGCTATTTATAGTGATGCTGTGAGCACACTGGGACCACGCTTTCTTCCATTTGAAAATTCTAGTTCCCTGGAGGGCTACTTAGTGCCTCAATTTTAACTTTTTTCTGAATTTACTAGGAACCTCTCACCAACTGGACCCTAACGTCTTTCACAGCTACTCTACCAGGGTCACTTATCCAGAACCAACCTTTCCTGGTTGAACTAGTTGCCCTCGCTCTGGCACACAGAATTCATCCTGGGCTCGCTGTCATAACCAAGAAAATCCCCTCTGCCTCTCCCCGTTAGAGCCTTTTTCTGCAGGGTCCCATGGCTCCTTCTTCTTGGTTTACTCCATCCATGGCTGTCATGGAGCACATCCCCCAGCAGCTTTCTTAGAAAGGATGTGTGACAGGTTTTCTAGGTATCTGTTGCTGGGGAGGGGCGGGGGAGCCCAAACCTAGTGACATAAAATAGCAACATGAATTTATTATTATATTTTATGGGCTTGGGGGTCAGTCAGTCTCAGCTACGTAGTTATCACTTAGAGTCTGACACACAAGTGCAATCAGATAGTATTAGGAGTCTCAGCAAATGCTTCCCCACACACAAGGCCGGGACCACGGCTGCAAACATTCAAACAGCTGGGGTTTCTTGAGCAACTGTCTCTATCTTCATGTGGGTCTCCACAGGGCAACTTCAGGGAGTTGAACTCCTATACCAGCTCAGCCCTTCAAGGCTCATGACTCAGGGGGGAAGCCAGAAAAAAGGCACATCCCTTTTACAACCTCACCTTGGAGTCAGAAAGCATAAATTCTTTCCTACTTTGTTATATCAGTCTCAAAGACTCACCAAGGTTCCAGGTAAAAGAATAGACATTCCAACAAAAAGAACTCAGAAAATTAGACCCCAGCTCCAAAATAAAAGACCCAATCTAAAAATGAACAACTGAAATGAATAGATACTTCTGAGAAGAAAAAGTACAAAGGGACAATAAATACATGAAAAAAATGTTCATTACCTCTGGCCATTAGAGAAATGCAAATTAAAACCACACTAAGAATTTATCTCACACCAGAAAGAATGGCTATCATCAAGAAATCAAATAATAACAAATACAGGCAAGGCTGTGGGGGAAAAGGAACTTATCTACTTTGTTGGTGGAAATGTAAAGTAGGACAACCACTATGGAAATCAATATGGAGATTCCTCAAAAAACTAAAACTAGAAATTTCATTTGACCCAGCTATTTCCCTTCTAGGTATCTCCCTGAAAGAGGCAATGACATTATACCACAGTGGTGGATGCCTACCGATGTTTATAGCAGCATAATTCACAACATTAACTTTTGGATGTGGCTTATACGTCCATCAACAGATGAATAAGCAAAGAAAATGTGACATTTATACATAGTGGAGTAATACTTTGCCATGAAGAAGGATAAGTGTGGGTCATTTGTAGGAAAATGGATGCACCTTGAGATCATAAATCTGAGTGAAATAAATCAGACACACAGAGTTAAATATGAAATAGTTTCTCTTATATGAGATGTGTTACATACCTGTACCAACTCCCTAGAAGGAATGTAATTGTTATGTATTAGAAACACGCACTAACCACAAAATTCAAACTGCAAAAAAATACAGATTCAACTCCTCTATGGGGAAGTAGCAAAGTTGTCAAAGGGGGTGCAGAACGGGAACCACTACGGGGCTATTTTTGAAAAACAGCATCAGGAAGCAACGATTTTGACACTTGCAGTCACAATCCCACATACAGCATTTCTGAAATAAGAAGAGCCCATTTGTCTCTTTTCCAGACCCCATCGAGACTTACCCTGTTAGACGGGTATCAGAGCTGCTCACCAAACGCCTCAGCTTCTCCCCATGCGGTCTGGTCAAACACCTCATTTCCTTGTTCCCCGGTTTGCCAGGGTCACGTGACCAGTCAGGGTCACGTGACCAGCGCTGGCCAATGAGCCAGGGTCACGTGACCAGCGCTGGCCAATGAGCCAGGGTCACGTGACTAGTGCTGGCCAATGAGCTCCCAGGGGAAAGTCCTCATTCTCAGAGCGCAGAAGTATGCGTCCAGTGCCCAAGATGGAGCCACCAGCCAGGTGAGGCTAGGATCACCCCATTTCCCCTCAAATAAGACCGCCCAGAAAACAACCAGCCTTGAAAACTAGAGACACAAGATCTTGCCCCAGCGGGCCCGTCCTCGCGCGTCCTCCTGCGGCCCCCGAGGGCCCCCGCTGGGGCTGGGTCTTCACAGCGACCGCGTGGGGCGGCGGCGAGACTGGGAGGGGCGCTCGTGGCGGGTGATGGGGTCACTGCTTCTGAGGGCAGGGAAGGTCGTCGGCGTGGGAGTGGCTGCGGGAGAGCGAGCCGGCCCGCCCCGTGCTGGCTTCCTGCCCCTGACGTCCCAGGACCCTGGTGGCTGGGGTCACCCTGAACCTCTGAGGCTGGGGGTCCTCCACGGCTCTTTTCTCCCGAAGTTGTCCCCAGAGGCCCCGGGGTGCAGGCTGCCCCACCCCCACCCGCACTCCGCAGGAGGCAGAGCCTTGGGGGATTCCTGGGTCTTTGGGGCGCCAAGCCTCCTTCCGACCCTTTTTTAGCCGTGAAGTGAAGCAGTTTTCTCCGCCACGAGCCCCTGCGTGATGTGCTGCCTCCCCAGCGCCCACGTAATGGAGCAGCTTGGTCGCAGGGTGGAATTTCCAAAACCATGAAGCCCCGAAACTTTGATCTCAGCTCGAGTATTTTCTTGTCGTAGCTGAAACCGATGACCTCGCTCAGCCTCCGGCGTCTCCTTACAGTAATAGAAAACTAATAGTGCACCAACCTCAGGACAATCCAGACTATGATTCTGATGCCAGTGTCTCCACCCTGGAATCCAGCCATCGAGCTAACCACTGAGCAACTGGCGGGTGCCAAGCCTTACTAGAAAATCTTATGCTCTGGGAGCGACAGTTTGGGGGGCAGGGGTGCTGGGGATTACACCAGGGCCTTGCCTGTGTTAGGAGGGCTCTCACCTCAGCCACCGCCTTCGCCCTGGGGACACTTTCTTATAGCTTCTTCACTAATATGACAGCTCGGTGCTTATGTCATTAAGTAGTAAACCAGTCCTCATTAGTCAGAGCTGACAAAGGGAGGTGGGTGTAGGTGGCAGAGTCAGGAAGGCTTCCTGGAGGAGGTGTCAAGTGAGAATGATACTTCTAAAAACTTAGCCTATGATTTTAGATCCCTCCCCTCACCCAAAAAATCTTAAGACAAAACTTGGGATGGTAAAGCATGGTTGTTTGTCAAGATATTGACAACTTAAACATTTTGTTTTACTATTATAACAATGTTATTAATATTTTTATTTTTAGTTGACTTTTCTAAGCGCTGTACAGATACTAACTTGCTTATTTGTCACCATAGCCTAGTGAGATGATTACTATTGTTATCTGCATCTTACAAACAAGGCATGGAGAGATTGAGGAACACTCCTATGTTCATAGAGCTAGTGAAAAAGGCTGGAATTGAAATTCGGGAAGCCAGGCGCTCCAAACATCACAACTACGTTTTTAGGAAAAAGGGGGTAAAAATGGGTGGAGAGAGAAGAAAACATTTCTAGAGAAGACTGGAAGAGGAGAATGTAGATCTGAACATGAGGTGCGAGGCTTTCAACTGTGGAGACAAAGAATGATGGGGGGTTTCAGGGTGTTAAATGGTGGCCCCCAAAAGACCCAGGCCCGTGCGAATTTCCAGAACCTGGGGCAACTGTCTTGGAGGGGGCAATGGCTTTGCAGACGCAGTCAGGTTAAAGATCTTAAGATGAGCTCACCCAGGATGACCCAGGAGGTGATCTTACGTCCTCAAATGAGGCAGAGAAGGAAAAACTCGAGAACAGAGGCAGTGACTGAGGGGACACAGTGACCAGCCAGGAAGACCAAGAGCCAGGCCGTCCTGAAGTGAGGGGAGGAAAATAGAACAGGTTCTCCTGAGAGCCCCCTGGAGGGCGTGCCACCCTGCTGTCACCTACGTGGGACTTCTGAT
>RJWT010053186.1:0-10489 GCA_004365215.1 Cuniculus paca | reverse complement strand
GCTGGGGAAAAAGAGGCTGGTTACTTACGCAGAGTCATGGACACACACACACACACACACACACACACAGAACCTAATCAGCTATTGAACTATAAGCTTCAACTAAAGATGTTAGTTTGCAAACATTGACCCCCTAAAAAGCCCCTTTATTCTCAAGCTTCTGCCCAGCTTCCTGTGATCGTTTCACCTGCACAATGTATTGCTTTTTAGCCTTTTGTTTTGGTTGAGCACCAGCTAGACCTCCGGTGTTCCCTGACTTCCTGCCCGCATGCTCCTCCGGGGGAGGCTGTCCACACTGCCGCTTCCTCTGCCCTCTTGGAAGCGAGTGCACGGTAGAAAGCGTGGACGTGGGTAAAATGCTGAGGTCTAGCCCACTGAATCCATGCAGCGGTGTCAGAGCCTGAAAGTCTGAGACAAATGTCACTTGTGATTTCAGACTGATCATGTGGATTTGCTGTGCTTATCTGGCTTTGGTGGGAGGCAGTACAGGTGGCTGGGTGGAGAGTGGATTGGATTGAATGCTTGTTGTGGAAATTGTCACCCTGAGCTGTAATGTACTTTAATGTTACCTACGTAAATAAAATGTGTGATAAGGCTAGCTCTCTCGCTTCTTTCATGATATTGGTAAACTATACTGTTAGACAAAAACGTCTTCTTCCATGTTTCCCCTTCTGCAAGATAAAAGGATGTTTGGTGGCAGAAGATGGGGTGCTGCCCAATGTAGAGGTTGTCCTGCGGAGCTTGGCTGTGTGACACCCCTGGCAGCCCTGGTGTGGGCTACTGAGGGCCAGGCTCCTGTGAGATGTGGCTTAGTTACTCTGAAGAGACCAGTTGTAGGCTTTCATAGTCCTGCTGTGCCAGCTCGTGACGAGCCCTCACTGGAGTGGCTGGGGTCTGTGTCCTCAGGTGACGCCAGGGTCAGCTGTGGGCCGAGGCAGCTCCAGCTTCTCACCCGCCGTGTGCCAGGGAGGGGCAGAGGCCATAGAGTTGCTGCTGTGTGACTGGTCAGCAGCACGCGCACCTGCTCCTCGAGGAGGAGATAGCACAAGGCCTCTGGCTCCGGAACCCCAGACAGCATCAGTACTGGCCCTTCCTCAGCAGCCTGCTATTTGCCACTAGTGGGGCTGCGTCACTGTCCCTTATGGATGGCTGTGGGAACCTGCTGGAGGCTGGAGCTGTGATGGCTGGGTTCCATAGCTGGGTGCCTTGTCCTCAGCTGTGTTTGTCACCTTTGGGTGCTGGGTGGCAGTGGGGTGGGGACTGTAAGGTGCCCCTGCATCCCACTGGGCACCTGTGGCCTTCTCCCTTGGTTAGGATGTAAAGGCTGCCCAGCCCACTTCAGATCAGATCAGGAAGAAGTGTGAACATGTGGAAATGCTTCCGTCATCAGCAGGAAGTGACAGAAAGGGTGCAAGGTCCTCAGCATCCCTCTCCAGCCCCCTTACTCTCGTGACTCAAACACAGGACCGACCTGACTCCTGGGAGCCAGGTGATGCGTGTAGCTCACTAGCAAACTCCAGTTGTAGTCTAGCATCTCAGCAGGTGGAGTCATGAAATTCAAAGCTTGAGGTTAGGTAGTTTTTTTGTTTTTTTTTTTTTTGTCTTTGAGACAGGGTTTTGCTCTGCAGTTCAGGCTGGCCTTGAACTCAATTGGTAGCCCAGGCTGGCCTTGAACTAGTGATGATCCTCCTGCCTCAGCCTCCTGGTGCTGGCATTGCAGATGTGCGTCACTGTGCCCAGCAGGTGGCTTTTTTTGTTATTGCCAAAAAAGGTTTTACTGTGCCACCATTGTGTGGAAGGAGACCTAACATCCATGTGGTCTGAGTTCCAAGTTTGACCCTTTGCCCGTCCTTGGGCGTCTGTGCCACTTGGTCGGGCCGGGGGCTGTCTTCCCTGGTTCCGGCAGGCCTTCACTGGGATTCAGTGCCATCCTGGGGCCGTATACTACAGGTGGATGCTGTGCATGAATGGCCTCTCTCGGGTGCTGCTGCACTCTGTGTACTATGGTCTGGGTCAGAGCTGTGATCCCTGTGAGCCTGGGGATCAAGTTGGGGAAGGGGCCTTTGAGGGAGCCCAGGTGACTGCTGGTGGCTCTGCTGATAGAGCAGAGGGCCCAGGGGACAGCGTCGCAGGCTGTGGGTGGCATCCTTCAGACATCCAAGAAGTATGCCAGCCATCCCCACCCCTTCAGGAACAGCAGTCACCTTGCCTACAGGAGAGGTAGGACGAGGGGACAGGCTGGGGACAGCGCATGGGGCAGGTGTGCCATGAAGTCGTGGAGAGGCTGGAGCCCCTGGGAGTGTGAGGAGGGCCTGATGTGCATGTGCTGCCCCTGGGAGAGGGTCAAGAACAGCGACAAGGGCGGGCACCATATGGCCCTCCTGTGGCTCTGTGGGGCTGGCCCTGTTGAAGATGCCAACGCAGGGTTGCTGGCGATTTGGTGTTCCCCAGTTTTATATTTCCATGCGCTGAGGCAGGGCCAGGCAGGAGGGGCCCTGCCATGTCTCCTGGGAGCTTGCACGGTGGCACAGGATGCTGAGCACCTTTGCCAAGTGCCTTTGCGGAGCACCTGGTTCAGGATCCACGTCCTGGGTCCACACTTACATCCAAGACCCGTTTCTTTCTGAGGTGACAATGGTAGTGAATATCCTTCTCCCCACACTGCACTCTGTCCTCTTTCTGAAGCTGGCAGTTGGTGGTGTCTGGTGTGGTGAACACGGTAGACCGCACGCACTCATTATGTGCTTGTGGGCTCAGCTCTGTGCCATTGGGAGTCCTCTGTAAGGTTCTTCCAGAAAACCATGCTTCTTTCTGGTCGATGATACCCAGTACGGGTGCATGTGAATACAGTGCTGGGTAGTTCATTAATTTGTCTGTCCTCCTGTTCATCCGTTCCTTCATCCACCTTCTCCATCTGTCCATGCACCTATCCACCCACCTATTGTCCATCATTCACCCACCCATTCATTTACCCATCTATTCCACCCTCTTTGCCACACATCCATTGTCCACCTGCTCTTCCATCACCCACCCGCCCATCCATCATCCCTCCATTGTTCACCTTCCCACCCATTTACCCATTCATCCATCCATTCACCTACGCATCATCCATTCCTTATCATCCACCCGTCTATTCATCCACTCATCCATCCATCATCCTTTCCTTCATTCCTCCCTTCCTTCCCTCCCTCCATTTGTCTGTTCATATGTCCATCCAGTGAATCCTAATTTTGTGTCCAGCACTTACTGGGTACTGTTGGGGACACGAGAGGTAGGTATTGCCATCTTGCTCTGCAGAAGGGACAAAGTGTTGTCCCTGGGGCAGGATCAGTCATCACAGCCCATCCTTATCAGGCTCATGTGGACCACAGCCTGAGATGTTAGACGTTTCCAGAGCAGGGACATCTGCAGAGGGAGGGATCACTTGTCACCAGATGGATTGTCTGTCACTTAATGGATAAGTGGGATCATCTGTTGCTTGACTGGCTACCTGTCACCTGACAGATCACACCTGGCTCAGGAGGCCATGCCCTTCCTGGAGGATTTCTTGGGCCTGGGACACAGCTGTGTCCAAGCTGGCCATTAGGACTTCAGAGCCATGCCCGGCATGAAAGGGCTCTGTGACATCTGCCTGCTGTCCCCCACTGACCCAAGGTCATGACTGCAGGAGTGAGAGGAAGGAGAGACTAGGTCTGATGCCAGAGCAAGGGGGGATATGGCGGGGGACACTGCCCTGTGGAGGCTCAGGGGCCAGGTTACTTGCAGTGGGGACAGGCAGCGCCTCGTGCAGTTCCCCAAGGAGACTACTGTCAGCAGCTTGCAGCCCCCCTTTCAGCCCGGCTGAGCCAGCCTGTGCTCTGCAGTGGGCTGGCAGCGTCCTGACCCCCGCACAGCCTTTTGGGGGACGGGGTCTTTGTGAAAGCGATTAAGTCTGGATGTAGGGTGGGGCCCAAGTCTGAGGCTGGGTGTCCTGGAGGCAGAGATGAGAATGACGTGGCTGGACGCCCAGAGGCCTGGAGCCCTGAGCAGGTGGCTGGAAGAGGCGGAATGACCTCCCGCTATGGTGGGACTTGAACTCTTGTCCTCTAACTGCTTGTGACTTGGACACCGACCCACCAGCCAGCTGTACTCATCTGCACTGGAAAGGTGGGCTGGCATGTGGTTCCACATCCCAGCATCTGTGTCCCAGCTATTTTGTTTAGTTTTTTTTTTTTTTTTTGCGGCACTGGGGATTGAACTCACGACCTTGCACTTGCTGGGCAGGCGCTTAGACCGCTGAGCTAGATCCCTAGCCCTGGTGTTTTTGAGACAGGGTCTCACTATGCCGTTCAGGCTGGCCTTGAGCTCACTTTGTAGCCCAGGATGGTCTCGAACTCACAACGATCCGCCTGTCTCAGCCTCCCGAGTGCTGGGATTACAGCCGTGAGCCACCATGCCCGGCTAGTTTTCTTTTTTAAGATGTGTTTTTGCTAAATTGTTTAGGCTGGCTTCACACTCCTGGGTGCAAGTAGTCTTCTTGCTTCAACCTTCCAAGTAGCTGGGACTCTAGGTGTGTGCCACCACACCGGGCTGCAAAATAAATTATGAAAAGTGGTAAGTATTTCTGTACCTTAGTAGGAATTTTTATTTATCCACTCACAACCCAGTTTAGAAAAACAAGACTCTGGTGTTTCATGGTGCAATATTGTCAGTGGCCACAGGAGGGCGCGTCCATGAAAAGAAATGCTATTGAGCAGGTCAACTCCTAACGGGAGCTCGGAGGGGCAGCGCTCCGCTAAGCCACACTCAGGGGAACACATGCACACGTTTACACAAACGTATGCAAACACATGCAAGGAATACACACGTTTATACATGTACATGAACACATGCAAGGAACACTAGGGTGCACACAAATTTACACAGTACACGAGCACCCAAGAAAGCTCAAAAGGGCCGGGGATTTAGCTCAGTGGTGTAAGCGCCTGCCTGGCAAGTGCAAGGTGATGTTTGAGCTCCGGTACCAAAAAAAAAAAAAAAAGAAAAAAGGATAGAAGGTGACTAATTTCACACACACACACACACAAAAAAGCTCACAAACCATATGCATATATGCAAATCCATATGCATGCTCACATGCATTCACACATGCACCCAAACAGTACTCATCGCCCCCAGCCATGCGCGCATGTGCGCACACTCACGCATACACACAAACAATGGTGGAGTAAATTAGCCTGACTCTAATTATGTTCCCATTAACCAAAGCTAAATGGAGTTGAAGGGAAAGGCCTGAGTACTTACGCTGTCCCCTTGGCAGACTAAAATCATTAGTTTTATGTTGCTGGGGAGCATCTCCTGTTTAGCACCAGACTCAGACCCTGCAAACAGCCCTCCAAGCCGTCTCAGGAACACAGTTGCCGGGACCAAACCAGCATCACTTTTTCCTGCACACACATGCCCGGAACGTTTCTGACAAATGGTGATTTGTGTTTTCCTGGGATAATAGAGGAGCATAGAGCCCACTGTCACGATTTCCAGCATTATGCCTGGAATAACCAGAAGCTGCTGAGCCTGTGACCTGCCTGCGGCGATGGGAAGGGGAGCACATATCCCCCGACCCGCACTGCTGCGTGCGAGTGCGGGGCAGGCATCTGTCTTGGCCCGGGAGTCACCTCTGAGTTGGCTTCTGCAGCTTTTGTGCAACCGCCCAGCTGTTTCCCACGCGAGTAACTGACTCCCACTAGAGACAGGGTCTTCCTCTTCCTGCATGCAGCCTTGGGTGTCTCCTTCCTGATACTGGGCAGGCTCTAACTTTCTACAAATTGTTATGGAAGACAAGAAACAAGCTGAGCTAGTAGAGGAAATGAGTTAAAGGGAGAAACAGCTAAAGTCACAGCTAAACCTCCCATCTCTAATCATGCTGGGGAGGGAGGAAAGTCAGCGTCCTTTCCGTGGCAGCTGTGTCTTTAAATCGCAGGAGACTAGGAAACATTACAAGCTCCCCCTCTGCCTCTGCTCCCCGAAGAACAGGAGCAGGGACAGGAGCAGTGACACCCAGGAAAGCTCTACGGTCACCTCTGCCCGGGAGGACGGATTGCACGGTGTAGACCGTTCAGTCCCACAGTAGTCACTGATCGGTGTGACCCTTCGTTAACTGAGACTTATGCTTCCAGGGCTCATCGTTCGAATCAAAAGCAGCACTAAGTGGCAGGACGATCAGGGCTGCACACGTCATCTGCCGTTTGTGAGAACTGTGTTTCATTTGGGAGTGGGCGGCTCTGTTACGCCCACTCCTCAGTGATGCGTGGTGTCTGATGGGCTGGACATTGTGGAGACTGTCTAGGACAGTTGCCTGGCCATCAATCTTGGGACTTCGGGGAAGTGGAGAGTCAGAAAAAGACTCATCTTCCCACCCTCTGTGCACTCTTAAATTGAGTCTCTTAATTTCTAGCTGTATTGACAAACACTTAACTGTAAGTGCCGTGCATCTTGGAGAATATAAATCCAAGAGTCAGATTTGTTGCTACACACATCCTGTGTGGAGCTGGGCAACTGGTTTAATTTCAGACTCAGGCTGCCTGGGGATTTCTGGTATTTTATTTTTATTTTATTTTATTTATTTACTTATTTTTGCGGCACTGGGGATTGAACTCACAACCTTGTGCTTGCCAGGCAGGCGCTTAGACCGCTGAGCTAGATCCCCAGCCCTGTTTTTGAGACAGGGTCTCACTATGCTGTTCAGGCTGGCCTTGAGCTCACTTTGTAGCCCAGGCTGATCTCGAACTCGCAATGATCCGCCTGTCTCAGCCTCCCGAGTGCTGGGATTACAGGCGTGAGCCACCACACCTGACTCTGGTATTTTATTTTTACATAAATTCTGTAGCTTACATATTTTTGCATGCAGTATCTGGAGGCAGAGCGGAATTGTAGGACCACGCTTTCAGAGCCTCATGCCTCGTGTGGGGCCTCTGTGTGAGTCACCTTTTTGGGAGCTTTGTGGATTCACCAGACATGACAGCCCGGTCTCTTTGGTACAGGTTAGATGTATCTCAGCCAGTTTAAGCAGAGTTGAAACTAATTAGGGAGCATCTCAAATGTCAGATCATTAAACAGAGCTGTAAAAAGTAAATTGTAGTCTTTGGCAAGCAGGTATTTCATAAAATATGATCCCTTGAATGAAATGGTAATCGCTCAGAAGCATGTACTTTTATTACCACTTTTAGGCACACAGATGAACAACCTAAAGGTTTAAAATTTGATATGAATAACAATGTCTTATAGCTACCATAAGAAATCATGGAATTTGACATCTAATATGTTACCGAAGGCTGACTAAAGAGTCGATTAAAATATAATATCTCGGGGCTGGGGATTTAGCTCAGCATTTTAAGCAACTGCCTGGCAAGTGCGAGGTCATGAGTTCGATCCCCAGTACCGAAAAAAAAAAAATATATATATATATGGTATCTCTAAAGGGGCGTGTGTGTGTGTGTGTGTACTTAACGTGTGGTGCAGCTACAGCTTCAGAAGCCATTTATAGAGTGATGTAGATGATGTGAAATATGAAAAGCCGCGGTTAAAAAAGTGCAGGACTGTTCTTTGACGTAAAGGATCAAACTGGAATTCGGTTGCAGTCAGTCCCAAGTGACACTCTGGCACCATTTGTTCCGTGCCATTTGTGGTAACTGATGAGGATAAGAGTCACCAGCAGCTGCAGACGCTTCTGTGGACTGAGAGGCTGTGGGGATTCTGCTCTTTGTCGGGCCGTGTCGGAGGTGTCTGGGACATGCCTTGGAGCCCACTTGCAATGCTTCTTTTTTTTCAGTTCTTTGTACTTGAAAACACTTCTTTTCCTTGCTCGGTTCTAAGGATGGGATGAAGGGTGTTGTGCACACTAGGCAAACACTCACTACTGAGCTGCCTCCCCAGCCCCTTGAAAACCTGTTCAAGGTGGGAAAAATTTCTACATATGGCATGAGGGATGTGTGACCAGGAAAGCATCTAATTCGGAGTCATGGGCAGCAAACATTGGTGGCACAGAACTGGCCTTGCGGAGTCAGATGTGACCATGAAGTGTGAAACCTGCCAAGGTCTGAAAGCAGATCTGCATCTTGTCACCGTGCACAGTCGCGCTCTTGGTGGAGCTGCACGCAGACTCCCATGGAACCACAAAGCCCGCCCACATCTGTCAGCCGAGGCTCATGGCAGCTGGGAGGGCAGAGATCAGAGCCGTGCGCGGGGACCTCACAGCCCGCGTCCGAGCAAGCTGCCTCTGCTGCCCTGCAGACAGCTATGGAGACGGTCACAACGGAAAAGCTTCTGCAGGACGAAAGGTTCTGTCACTCCTGCTGGGAGGCTCCGTGAGTGCAGGGTGCAAGGTTGCCTCTGGGGTGAGCTGGGGGTGGAGCTGGTATGCAAGTCGAAGTGTTCCAGAGACCTTCAGCGAGTGACCACCCAGAGGAGGAGCTGTCAGGACACGTGGGGTCCTGGGTCCTGGGCAGGCAGTGCACCCCATGTTGTGCTCAGGGCCTGGTATGTGTCCACACAGGTGTCCAGCAGGGCCTTTGTGCTCAGCCATGTCACACTCTGGGACATGCACATTATGACCCCAGGAACGTCACGGCCATTGTGTCAAGACTGAAACTATACAACCTGTGTGCGACCCCTTGAAGTCCCCCTTGGGAGAGTCTGTGTCCCTGACAATGACAGCAACTGAGGTTCCCTGCCTAACATCAGGAGGGGGAGCACTGGTCCTCTGGAGAGGGCATCTGGCTCCCGGAGGTGAGGCTGGCAGGTGGGACAGAGGGCGCAGGCGTCTGTGCAGTGAGGCCTTGGCTGTGGTATCTGTCAGGTCTCAATGAACCAGGGAGCAGGGCAGGACGTGTGCCAAGTGCTGGGGGAGCGAGCCCTGGGGGAGGGTGGGTTTCCTGAGACCTTGAGGTTGGGTTTCTGGAAAAAGTGGCTTAGGGTGAAGGTTGGGGTTAGGGTTGGGGTCAGACCCGAGCCCTCACATGTCAGGCCCCTCACAGGGCCCAGGAGAGAGCTGACGCTTGTGCCTCTGGCCAGCCTTCTGCAGCCATCAGTCGCATTGACAGGCACCTCCCTGTTAACCTTCCTCGGGCCGGGCACCCTTTGTCAGCGTCAACGTGACCGAGTGGCTCTTGGAGCGCGGCAGTGGAACAGCACGTCTTTCTCGCTGCCGTATTTACTCCGCTCCAGCTCCTTCCTGCCCTTGTGGTGTCTGATGGAAGTGACGGGGATGGTTCACAAAGAATGAGGGGTGGGTTGTACCCTCCCCACCACAGGGGTTGGGACAGACCCCGTGGAGCCCCGAGCACCTGTCCCCCAACTGTGATGTGGAGTGACAAGAACAAGTATCACGCTGGCACCCGGCCCTGTGGGACTGAGTGGCTCCCGGGCCCAGGCACAGTCTGTGGTAGGGACATCCGACTTCTGCCTGGTTTAGGTCCCACAGGATGTGGCCCTGAATGCAGGAACGCAAGGCCGGGTTTGTCCCTGTCATGTTCTGCATGCTAGAGACCCCACATCAAGGACTCTGTGTACCACCTCCGTGTTCCTCCTGGGCTGCTAGTTGTGGGGTTGGGCAAGAATGGAGAAAGACCCTGAGTTGATGGCAGCACCCTGACTCAGGCCCCTCTCAGCTCTCCTACGATGTGGGACAGCAGGAGTTAACTGTGGACCCATCAACCCTTCTGGAAAACTGTGGAGTGGTCAGCTAACCTGAGGCTCTAGGGTCCTCTCCAGGGTCTAGTCCTTGAGTGTGGTCTGCATGTGTGTTGACCCACAATGGATGTGACAAAGATGAGGAGAGCAGGGGCCAGGGAAGGGGTACTGGCTGGCCTGTGAAGGCGCTTAGAGGTCCTGTCCCCTCCTGTTCCTCACACCTGGAGAGGAAGTGAGTGGCCTCGTCCACTACCCGGCCAAGTTCCTACCGGGGTGTGCAGCTGGGGCTGGGAGTGCTCGGGGTAGACTGCGCACCCACACCCAGCGCCAGAGCCCAGCCCAGCCTGGCTGCATTCGAAGGTGGGCTCTGCAGGGCAACTAAAGTCTGTGAGGACGCCAGGGTGGCCCTGCTCCCGCAGGACTGCTGTGCCTACCAGAGGAAGAGGTCAGGACACAGACACAGAGAGGTGGCCTGCAGGGACCCGGCTGGAAGACAGTCTTTGTACCAATCAGCTTCAAATTACAACAACAAAATTATGAATGCGATGGGTCCTTGAAGGGAAAAGGCCCGAAGTCCACATGCCGCTGAGCAGGCTTGACCAGGGCTGTGTCACCTGATGGCTCCAACGACAACATTGGGAGCCTGTGTTACGCTGAGCAGAGGATTCCACATCTGACCACAGGAGAGAAAGGCCCCAGGATCCTGTCTCTGCCACCAGCGTTCTCCCCCTAGACCCCCCTCTTAAGGTCCACAGTGCCTCCCAGCACCACTGCCTGGGGACCTGGCCTGGGGGACACTCTCCCAACCACAGTGGCCATCCAG
>RJWT010053185.1:0-10427 GCA_004365215.1 Cuniculus paca | reverse complement strand
GTAGATCTTACATAAGTATTTTATGGAATTAACTATTAAACAAATGACTGAAATAAAGAAAGGGTTTGGTAAGGAAACAAACACATCTTTCAAGATTTTAAAAATCCTATATGACAATGCTTCCATTTGGTTTTTAACAGAAAACATTTGTGAAAGAGCTTTTTCTGATACAATAAATGTGGTAACGCTGCACAATATCCAAATACTTAACTCATCTGATAATACTTCACAATTCACCATCAGGGTCCAGTCTATTTTTAAACTATAAGGCTAGTAAGTTGCTACTGCTTCCCAGAGAAAAATATTTCCTTAATTCACCACGGAAACTTTCAAAATATTCTAAATCATTTTAGAGGAGAAAAAATTCTCTTGATATCACCAATAACAGCAGAGTTAAATTTGTAATAGTACTGAACCAGTGCTGACGGAGATCTAAAAAAAATTTTTTTTGAGGCAGGCAACTTTTGGCTATCACCAACACATCTTAAGTACTGCAGACAGCTTCAATTTAAAACTTTTAACTTTCCCAAAAGAGGCCAGGATAGCAGGATTTGGTGACACATAGCTATATAATACACTAAGGCCAGCCTGAGCTACCCAGCAAATTTAAGGCCAGCTTGGATTACACAGTGAGACCCTGTCTCAAAAAAACAAAAACAAAAGACTAAAACAACCTATTCGAACGAAATCACTGCATTACAATGCAGTACAATACACAGAATAAGGAGAGCTGCCCCGAACCCCAAATCCCTTTGCTAAGACACTTTTCATGGGAACAATGCCTGACACTGGTGAAAACAAAAATCTTTCAAGAAAAAGAAAATACCAATCCCAAAGCATAATTTAAAATTTGCAGTGGACCAGGAAAGGTTAGAGATGAGAGTTGAAAGTAGGGAAGAGAGTTAAATCTAGAAGACTTTCGCACAAGGAAAAAGAAGAGATGATGCTGAGGTACAAAGGAAGCTACACTCACTAATGTGACTGGGGACATTAGTCCCAAATGAAACATATCACGGAGACTATAACCTTCCAATGAGGAGTTACCCAACAAATCATCTTAGGGCAGTTTTAGGTAAACTACTTTTCTAAAAAGCAACAACAACAAAAACAAAATCTGTCACTCATAGGATAAACTGAACCCAGAAATGAACCTTTCTGTTTTCAAACAGTATTACTTTATTTCAATCCTGTAAATTACACATTTTTGTTATTTAGCCAGGAGTGCTAGCACACACCTGTAACTCTAGCAGTCAGAAAAGCTGAAGCAGTTCAGTTTCTAGGCAAGTCTGAGCCCTGTCTACTAGGCAACTTAGTGACAGAGCAAGTTCCCATCTCAAAATAAAGAAGTAAAAAGGCTTGAGTATGCAGCTCAGTGGCAAAACCCTGGGTTTGAACCTAGTACTGCATGAAAAAAAAATTGTGTTTTAACACTCGCATGTGAAGCATACTGGTTTGTGTTTTTTTTTTTTAAGACAACTTCTAGTAATTCGTAGTAACCTCACAGAGAAGGAATACTACCCCCCAAAAAAGAGACTAAGTTGAAAGAAAACTTGTCAACACATGCCACAATCAGTATCTATGAAAGTAATGCAAGATACAGCAGATGGGGTCTGAAACAACCATTTTGTTTTTAAAGAATATAGAGCCAAAAGAATTGAGGTGCGTGAACCTGGAGTTAATGGAAACATAAAAATTATTTCAAGAAGAGGAACATGGTAAAAAAATCAAAGTCAAGAAGAATTAATGCAATGCCATTAAGATTTTTGTTTTTGTTTGGTCTCTCCAAAACTAAAAGATACCCCACTGGGTTGGATATCTTCAGTAAGCCAAGACTCAGGGCTGGAAATGTCTGGAATTCTTTAAAGCTGCTTAAAGTGCTGAAACCAATACTATAGATTCTAACACTATAGAATCTAATAGATTCTTAGTATAAGGAAGCTAGTGTTAGCTGAGATTCACTTCAGTCTTTTCTTACATCCTTCTTTTGGCTGAAGGGTTCAATAACTAAACATTCATAGGCACTCAGAATATATTTTTCTTTAGACCTCAGTCTGAATGAGTATGTGTGCATGTGTGTGATGTGTTTCTTTCTTTTTTTTGAACACTCATTCCAAAACCAACCCATACCATGAAAGTTTTGTTAGAAACAACATATGCTGCAAAGGCATGATTTAGTCAGAACAATTTCTATTAACATTCTACCTTTAAATTCTGAGTCACTGACAGGATTGGTCCTTTGGATTTGTCATTCCGTATGTTTTCTAACACCACTTAATTTCTCCTACTTTCCAAATGCCTTGTACTGCCACATCCTTCTATCCCCACCCTTTAATTTCTTCCTATGTATGTACAGACATACACGAAAGATGATCAGTGCCACTGTGTATAAATGTGTATATACACACACATATAAAAACACATATGGCAAGAGCCCCAGTGTCAGAGTACAAACCAAAGACAACATAAATAACACTGCGAAACAGCAACAGATCGTTTACTTTTATTTCTAAGGTAAAACTATGATTGGTTACCACTACAACTTACCAGACGGTTCTTCAGGCTCACTTTCATTTTCTTCCTCAGGTGGGGCTTGAGGAGGTGGTGGGGGAAGCTTCTTTTCCTTCTCTGCTTTAGCATTCCTCTCTTCTTCTGAATAATACTCATCTTCTGAGAGGTTGGCCAAACTTTCATCCATTTCTCGGTACTCTACCTACGTAGAGATTAAACCAGGGAAAACTAAGTTCAGTGAACATTTAAAATCAGGGAGCCCACCCAGAACTATTAGTGAATATGAATGGCTTTCTAATTTGAAATATTAAGGGAAATAAGCATATAACAAGGAACAAGTCAGTTTATAATATGTACTTACCAGATACAAAAGCCTCACAAAACAATCTCAGTCAGTTCAGGTTTAGTCTGCTCTGTAACTTTTTTTTTTTTTTTTTTGCAGCACCGGGGATTGAACTCACGACTTTGCACTTGCCGGGCAGGCACTTAGACCGCTGAGCTAGATCCCCAGTCCTGGTGTTTTTGAGACAGGGTCTCACTACGCCATTCAGGCTGGCCTTGAGCTCACTTTGTAGCCCAGGCTGGTCTCGAACTCACAACGATCCGCCTGTCTCAGCCTCCCGAGTGCTGGGATTATAGGCATAAGCCACCACGCCCAACTCTGTAACTTTTATATCATAACAATGACAATTCAACTCACAGTGAGGCTCTCTACGACTCCTAAGTTTTTTTTTTTTTCCAGTGTGTGTATCATGCTAATAACGTTCAATAAAAGAGTTGCATCTCTGACAAAAAGTTAACTAGAATACCAAATCTGTGTAATGCCGAGCCTGTGTTTTTAACTACTCCATGGGAAAAGAGCAAAATAATTCCAGAAACTAAATGGGAGGGGGGCGATAAACACTGCAAATAGCAAAAGTTAACCTGAAACTATGAAAAGGTGCATTCCCTTTAAAAATGTACCCAGAAAAGTTAGATGATGAGCAAAGATTCCTTATTACAACAAATTAAGGAGTAAGTGGTATGGAAATTGAAGTTACAGGTCTTACTCCTAGTTCACAATTGAACCAGGTCATCAAGTAGAAAGTGGAAGCACTTAGAGAATGTGTCATTGGCGGTAAAGAAATTCAGAACAGAGAAGATTGATTACATGATGAACTTGTTGGCCAAAAGGCTACTGGCTACAGCCTGGTGTGGTGGCACACATCTGTAATCCCAGCATTCTGAGAGGAAGCAGGAGCACTGAAAGTCCCAGCAACTTAGAGAGGTCCGGACTTAAAAACTAAGGGTCAGGGATATAGCTCACTATGGAGGTCCTACGTTCAATCCCCAGCCCCATTTTTAAAAAACAGTATATGTATTATAAACAGTTGTCCACATGGGAACGTTGTCAAACTGCCACTGGATTCCAGGAAGCCACAGAATACACAGCTCTTTATTATGGATTCAATAAGAAGATGAAATAAGTAAAATTAAAAAGTAGATATGGGGATGGAACAATGACCACACAGTCTCCACATAACATATAATGTATTAGATATTCAAAGTGAATCGTCCCACAGGTTACAGTGAATAGAATATATTTTATTGTCTAGATGTCTCTAAATTAGCTCCAGGTGGCTGGTTACTTTTGTATTCTCTTTTACTTCTATTATTTTAAGTGACATGACCTCAGAATTTAGGGTATGGGGTAGGTAGGGGAGGGAAAGAACTTTACTGAAAAGTGGGATTAAGTTAGAAAATGGAAACAAAACTTGAAGATAAAAACTGAGTAATGACCAATATTCTAGGAATCTTAACTTACCCTATAAATAATTGTATGGTATCCACCTACTCGAACCCTAAGCAATGAGTACATGGCAAGTGGAAAAAACAACTATAAATGAGTATATCCTTGCATTTAATAAACTGGAAATCTAATTGCAAATAAGTGATCTGGATTAGATGATCATCTCACACAGGGACTTTGTAAGAAAATTTCTTGAAATGTAAATAACACTGAACTTTTGACTGAGAAAAACTGTAGGACTAGATCTCAGGACAATGAGTGGGAAAATAGCAAGAAGGAAAAAGTGGGTTTCTAAGGGGAAGAGATATCAGAAAAAGTTTAAAAAAAAAGTTTATAGCATCCAGTTTTCTTTCTCTTTTTCTCAACAGAGCTTCACCCTTCTTCTCATCTTCAATGATTCAGTGCTTTGATCCTCCTCCCATCAATCCTATTCATTCATTCATCACTTGAAGGGATCCCAAGATCAAGTTTGGGAAACTCTGGTCTTACTGGGTTTACTTTGTGTTACTAGGGCTTTGAACCCAGGGCCTTGTACACACTAGGTAAGCAATCTATCACTGAGCATTTTTAACAACTTGTCAGGAAGTCTTGAATATGATACAACCTACTCCCTAAATTCCCTAGAATGTCTCTCATCTTTTTCTCTACAAATCATTTCCTAGTTATTCTAAAGTTACACATACATCTTTGCCTTCTCTAAGTTCTCAGAGCACTCTGGCCTGCACTTCACATTCTAGTTCAGTGCTGCCTGACAGAACTTTCTGCGATGAGGAAAATGCTCTGTAGCTGTGCTGGCCACGGAGGGCTACCAAGATGACTGAAGAAGCATTTTTAATTTTAATTTAATGTGGCTGGCGGCTACAGCATTAGACGACACAGATATAGTAAGTGCTAGCTTGGTTCATGAACTTCATTTATTGCAGGATTCTGGGGAAGATGGCCATGTTCATGCTTGTGCAGGGTAGATGGCCATGGTCCTGTTCTTCACCTGAGGTTCATGATCCAAAGCAAAATTATGCTGAATGCTTCAGTTAGCACTCATGTACTCTCTACATCTGGACACAATTCTACAAACCAAAGGCCAGTGATCCCTCCTCCTATCTTGCTCCTAAATAAAACCCACTGCCAATATTAAATTCATTTGCCCACTGACCCAAGATCAGGTTATCCACTTTGGACTCCCTTCAGCCCCAAACCACTTTGTGCTATATTCCAAGCAATTTTTTTTACCTTTTTTTTTTTTTTGTGGCACCAGGGATTGGACTCATGACCTTGTGCTTGCCAGACAGGTGCTTAGGTAGGTCACTGAGCCAAATCCCTGGCCCTTTTTTTTTACTTCTTTTTCTCCACTGGTAGTACTTAATTACTAGCCACCTACTTACTATTATTTGGCAGACACCAGTAAGAATGTGTTTACTTTGTATCTAAACCTAACAACTTCACAAGGTAGAATTTACCAGGTGAAAAGGAATCACAAGAAGATAAATTACCTCCACCTGTTCATCTTTTTCCAGACTACTTTTCTGAATTCTGGCATTTCAAGCCCTACTTTAAGGTCCCCATTCCCAAAACTATATAGAATTTCTGAAGTTCCAACCTAATATACCAATTTTGAATCTTAAATATTTTACCATTAACCTGACATGGTGGCTCACCCCTGTAATCCCAGCACTCGGGAGGCTGTGGAAGGAAGATCACCGTGAGTTCCAGGCCAGCCTGGGCTACATAGTGAATTCAAGGCCAGTGTGAACTACATAGTGAGACCCTGTCTCAAAACAAACGAAAACAAAAAAACAAACAAATGAACAAATTTTACTGCAATTTTAGCATCTATCCACCCAGAGTGAATCTATTCTAGAACAATGAAACTTCTGTTTCAAGGATCCCCAAATGTATGGCCCTCATTTTTCATGCGGCAGAGTGCTGGCACATGCCTCTAATCCCAGCTCTCAGGAAAATGAGGCAGGAGGATCCCCAAGAGTTGCTGAGGCCAACCTGGGTTACATAGTTCAAAGCCAGCCTGAACTATGTAGTGAGACTGTTTTCAAAAAAGAACAAAACAAAACAAAGAAAAAAAGAACAAAGGGCCACACAAAAGTGACAAAATATTACAGGCACCAACATTCAGAAAATGTTTGTTTACTTCATATGAGTACATCTGTTACAATACATGATATATTGAATTATACAGATTCATATTGACACAACCATGTCCATTCGTTATCAAACCTGCATTATTTCCGTACTCGGATTGGTCATTTGGCAATAAGTCTCAAATTGTCTGTTTACATAGGCATTTATTTCATCTAAAGATGCTGGCTAGTGTATTTACAAATACATAATTATAATTTATATTATCAAGTATTGAGGCTAAAAAATTTTTTTATAATTATATATCAATATTATTTCATAATTCAATACATCCATCATGTGTTGCAATGGCTGTACTAAACTGTCTGTGGGTGATGATCTTAACTGGGGCTTATTTTGGGTATACAGCTGATATGAGCATCCTGAAAAAAATCGTGCTGGGGCTTATTTTCCATTAGGTATTATTTTGGAGGAAATACTGCACACAACACAAATCTTGAACAAAGCTGAAAAGCTCACACATCCTGACTTCAAAATTTATCATGAAGCTAAAATAATCTGAACAGTGTGGTACTGACTTAAGTATAGAAACAAGGATGAATGAGGTAGAGCTGAGAGTACATAAACAGACTCTTCATTTATAGGCAAAGGTGCAAAACACTCAATGGGGGGGAAGTTTTCAAATTATGCTGGGACAACTGGATATTTACATGTAAAAGAATGAGACTTAACCCCCCACCTCATATAATACACATACATAACTCCAAAAGGACCACAGATGCCAATGTAAGAGCTAAAACTAAAACAGAAGAGCCAGGTGTGGTAAGGTAATGCTCATAATCTTGGCTACTCAGGAGGGTAACGCAGGAGGATATTTAGTTTGAGGTCACACTTGTGAACCCTATCTGAAACAAAAAATGAAAAACAAAAAGGGATGGGAATGTAGCTCAGCACTACCTGGATTCAGTCCCCAGAACCACAAAACAAAACTCTCAGACAAAAACAAAGAAGTAAATCTTTGTACAATGGATTAGGCAATGGGTTCTCAAATATAACACTAGAAGTAAAAACAACAACAAAAATAAATTAGACCTGATCAACAATAAAAAGTTGTAACCAGAATAAAGAACTCTTACAATTAAACAAAGAAAAAAAAAAGACCCTATTTAAAAAAACAACCAAGTAGTTGGACGAGGTGGCACATATCTGTAATCCCATCACCCCAGAGGCTAAGCAGAAGGATTGCTGCAAGGCCAGCCTGGGCTACAAAATGAATTTAAGGCCAGCCTGAGCTGTACAGTGAAACCCTGTCTCAAAAAGACAAAGACAAAAACCAAAAAGCAACAACAAAAACAAACCCCAAGTATTACAATAGATATTTCACAAAGATACGCAAATGGCCACTCAGCACAAGAAAAGATGCTCAACATTATTAGTCACCAGGGAAATGCATATGAAACCACAATAAGATACCACTTCACATCCATCAGGATGCTACAGTACCAGACTGACAGTACCAAGTGTAGCCAAAGATATACAGAAACTAGAACTCTCATATACTGCTGGTGAAAATATAAAGTGGTACAGCTGCCATGGGAAACTGTCAATTGCTCGAAAAGTTAAATTGCAATTACCATACAACCTATTGATTCTATTCCTATACATATACCCAAATGAGAAAGTATGTTCACCATTATGCAAAATCAACATAAAAAAAAACAGCTTTTCTATAGTACATCAGGAACAAACTAGCCGAGAAAGAAATCAGGAAAACAATTCACAATATGCCTTAAAAAACAAAAAACCACAGGAAAACAAAAAAACCACCTGGGGACCTTAACCAAAGAAGTGAAAGACCTCTACAATGAAAATTACAAAACACTACAGAAAGAAATTAAGCCGGGCATGGTAGCGCATGCCTGTAATCCCAGCACTTGGGAGGCTGAGGCAGGAGGATCATTGCAAGTTCAAGACCAGCCTGGACTACAGAGTGAGCTCAAGGCCAGCCTGAACTGCATAGAGACCCTGTCTCAAAAAGAAAAAAAAAAAAAAAAAAGAATAAGAAATTAAAGATGATACCAGAAGACTTCCCATGTTCATGAATTAGTAAAATTAATATTTTTAAATGGTCATATTACCAAAAGTGATCTACAGAATACAATCTCATCAAAATTCCAATGACATTCTTTACAGAACTTGAAAAAAACAATCCTAATATTCATATAGAAAAATAAAAGGCCCAGAATAGACAAAGCAATCCCAAGCAAAAACAGCAAGGCTACTGAAGGCATCCTTTCAAATTATACTACAAAGCCACAGTTACAAAACCAGCATGGTACTGATACAAAAGTAGATACATCAACCAATGGAACAAAGGACACAGTGGCCTAAGCGCCTGCCTAGCAAGTGCAACTACAACCACCCGATTCTTGAAAAAAGTCAAAAACATACATTGTAAAGAAGACAGCCTTTTTATCAAATGGTGCTGGGAAAACTGGCTAACCATATGTAAAAGATTCAGATGTAAAAGACTGAAACTAGACCCCTGTATCTCAGTCTGCACAACAATCAAACCAAAATACAACAGTCTTGGTATAAAACTGAAAACTTGCTGGGTATGGTGGCACACACTTGTAATCCCAGCCCTTGGAAGGCAGAGGCAGGAGGACTGCTGTGAGTTTGAGGCCAGCCTGAGCTATGAGTTCAAGGCTAGTCTGAACTTCACAGCAAAACCTTGTCTCAAAAAGACAAAAATTAATTAATTAATATAAAACTAGAAACTTTGAAACTGATAGAAGAAAACATAGAGGAAACACTAAAGCCACTAGCATAGGGAGAGAATTTTTGAATAGGAGCCAAATAACACAAGAAATAATAGCAAGAATAGACCCTGACATGGTGGTATATACCTATAATTCCAGCACTTGGGAGGCTGAGGCAAGAGGATCGTGTGGTTCAAAGCCAGCCTGGACTATATGGTGAGTTCAAGACCAGCCTGAACTACATAGTGAGACCCTATCTCAAAAAATCAAAATCAAAATTACACCAAACTAAACACTTTCTGCACAACCAGAGAAAACAACAGACAGAGTAAAGAGACAACCTAAGAATGGGAGGAAATATTTGCCAATTACTCTTCCAAGAGGATTAATACATAGAATATATACAGAACTCAACACCAAAAAAAAAATCTAATAGCCCAATGAACACATTCTTCTCAAAAGCAGCTGCACAAAAGGCCAATAAATATATGAAAAAAAGTTCGACATCTTTGCCCATTAGGGAAATGCAAATCAAAACTACATTAAGATTCCATCTCACCCCATCACAATGGCTATCAAGAATACAAAAATAAAATAAAATAAAATAAAATAAAATAAAATAAAATAGTGTTGGCAAGGATGTGGGGGTGGGGGGACATGGATTTTTCTACACTGCTGGTGAGAAAGTAAATTAGTGCTATGACTATGAAAATCAGTATGGAAGTTTCTCAAAAAAGAAAAATTGAACTACCATCTGACTTACCTATACCACGCTTTGCTATACACTTATAGGAATTACAAGTTAGTATATACAGGGAGATCTACATACCCATTTTTGTTCTAGCACATCACAACAGCCACAATACAGAACAAGTCTAGGTGCCTATTAACAGATGAACCGATGAAGAAAATGTGGTACATACACACAATTGAGTATTACTCAACTGTAAAGAACAAAATTACATCTTTTGCAGGAAAATGGATGAAACTGTAGGTCATCATGCTAAATGAAATAAGCCAAACCTTGAAAGACAAGTACCTCATGTTTTCCCTAACATGTGGATCTAAAAATGATGACATGAAAGTAGAAAGGGTGATTATTAGAAAGAAGAGAAACAAAGGGCAAGGGGAAAAGAGAAGGATAAGGGTAAAAGCAAAGAGTTATTAACTCTTATCATTAAGAGATCATGATGTTGAACTTACTGAGATGAAAAGGTGTCCATTACATGCCACTAAGTGAAACAGCAAGTTACAGCAGTATCTATGGCAGTACCAAC
>RJWT010053184.1:0-10453 GCA_004365215.1 Cuniculus paca | reverse complement strand
TGTCCATCCAGCTCATTTGCCTTCACTTACTATGAAGCTAGGAAAGAAAGTAAGCCGGTCACACTATGCCCTAGATCAAAGGCATTTACAAACCTTTTTGGAATATAAACAAAAATCTTCCTTTGCCATTATTCAACCCATGTCTTGTTTATTTTGTCCATGACAGCTCTTTTGAATGAACTCATTATTTTGGTTTGTGTGACATAGAAACTCACTAGCTTTTTGTTTTTTTAAGTTAAAAAAAAGACTAACACGAATTGGAGTAAAAATCATTCTTCATTGCCAACAGCACGAATGTTGTAGCATTTGAACATTTATATGTCAAAAGGTTTATAGAGAAGTTTGCCCTTTATAAATCAAAAATGCAAAATAAAATTATCCATATTAAGTGCATATTCTAAGGAATGAAAATTGTAAAAATATATTATTGCTTACACTGGCAGAGAGAAGTGCGTGATCAGAAAACACTCATGGTCCTTGTGTTGGTTTCTTGAAAATTTGGGTCTGCTTTTAGTCACCCTGCTTTCTCCACTGTCCGACTTGAATCCAAACTGCAAATGTCCTCCAAGAACTAAAAGGAGACTCACCCCACCTTGGAACTTTCATGGGTTTATTTCGACTTAAGGACATTTTCTTGTTGCTTTGAATCTTTTAGCAAATATGTGACACAGAATTATCGGGGACATTTAACACCGACATACATTTCTTGCAGATTTGTTTCAGTCTTTTAAAAATATAATAATATTCAAAAGAAGACAGTGGCCCACTATTTTAAGCATATATGTCTAAATACCCAAATTATATAGGAAGGGTAGCCTCACTCAAAAATAGAAAAAAAATATATATAATGTATATATAATTTTTTGGTCATCACTACATGAAATTGTATATATTTCACTTTTGGTTTGGAGGATCCTTCCTCCTTCCTGGACAAGAATAATATTAGTCACTTTTAAAAGCTAGCTCAAAGCTTTTGATTCCCATATGTAGAGTGTCACTGTCCCCCTTGAACAATCCCAGTTCTGTTTATAACACTATGCGTTTTGTATTGTTCTGATTTGTTGTCCTGTCTACCTGTCAGTTGCCACTGAGTTCCTTGAAAACAGGATCATTTATTTATTTCTGAATCCTGAGTAGCTAATAGAGTATTCACAGTAAAGGCAACACAAGTATTTGCAGATGAATATGCTTCATATTATAGAGTCCTATGTGATGCTTTCTGCCTTTAATTGTTAGTTTTAAAGACAGGCGCAAAGAGAAAAGATCGTTAATCTCTGGCCTCCTTCATAGAAATGTTAAGTATTCAATTCAGTTAATTTCGAAGGACATGTGTTGCCAAGTCTAGGACAGCAGGAGTAGAAAATAACTGAAGGGACATATTTCAAACCATCATTAGTGATATTATGTGCTAACTTTTGAAATATTGTTACTTTAAATTGCTCTAAATACAATCATGAAAATTTTTCATATCCTTCCTTTGATCTGTAAGGATGCTTTATTTTCCCCATGTAGAAGACAATGAAAATATTTTGCATCTCAAAAAGAATACTCATAGTAAGAATGAGCTTAATACAGAATGTATGCCTTTAACATGGGGAAACTAGAAAGATGTGTTGTGGTACTCAGTCAACTGTATTATATCTTTAAAAAGGAATGCTAACAGTTGGTAATAATCTTTTTAAAACTGATACAACAAATAATTTTAATACTTTGAGATATGCACACATTCTACCCAGTTATTACGATACAAAAAATTCCTTATACCCAAAATTATGAGAGGAAATAAATTCTATTGTTGATTTAATTCACTGTACTTTTAAAATATAAAACTCAAGAATTATTGCAATTCTCAATTGAGAAAATTTTGAAGAGTGTTTCTCAAAATGTGTTCCCTGAGCCAGCAGTAGCATTGTCCTCTAGGGACCTGTTAGAAAATGCACAACCTCAGATCCCTCAGGGACTCACTCACTCAGTCAGAAACTCTGGGACTGGTGGACAACTTAAACAAACCTTCTTTATATCAGTGGGCATTAAACTTTGAGACCTATTGCTTTAATTTTATGAAAATCTGAATATCTGTAAACACATGCTCTTATAAAACTTTTTTTGGGGAAAAAAAGAACGCTTTAATCTCTGATGTAAACCTTCAATCTTAGGATATTTGTAGTTCTGTTCCTCTTTCATGGCTCTCACTTTCCACATATGTCTGCAAGGTCTTGAAAGACAGGAACTATTTTGTGCTCATTTTTGTGTAGTTGGCATTTGAGTCTCATCGCCACTATTTCAGTTGGAAATAACCCTGCTGAAACATATTTTGACTTCTAGGATTATGTGTCTTCAATTTGAATGATTCCTCACCAGATGGCACTAATTTTTTTTTCAAGATGAGCCTGTTTTTCTAATGCTTCCCCTAGCTCTGTGATTTGAGAAGGAAGAAAGTGTAAGTAGGTCCATAGCGCTAAGTGACCTTGAGTATGTGTGAAATGAAACAGAATTCATGAAAATCCAATACCAAGCATCTCAAACTGTGATCTATCACTCAAGTGCTTTTATTTTTAGTTATTTATTTTTATTTATTCGACTTTGTCTGGAAACTCTTTAGTATTTATGAAGTTCTTCTTTCTTGCTTTATTTTCATTGGTGTATGTTTGCCATGCATTGTTATTGCATTCAAATATATCAAATATACCTATAGGATACAGGATTATTTGTACACTTGTTGTAGGGTACTACTTTCAGTACTATTTTCAGTCTTACAAATACTTTCCAGATATAAAGGCAAATGAATAAATGAGTAAATGTATGGCGATAAATTACTCCATCATTTCTGTCATAATTAACATTATAATAAAATTTTGACTTCCTAGAATTTTGCTGATAAATTATGAATTATAAAAACTACATTTTAAAGAAATACAAAGCCCCAAGTACATTACAAATTTAAGATACAGAACTAAAAATAATGAAATACAAAATAAATAAACAATTTTAGCATGATGATTAATTGATGAGTTTAACTTTGAATCATAAACCATTAATATTCTTGTTCTATTCATTGAGGACTTTTAGCAAAACTTTTGATTCATGACATCCTAATAAATCCTTTCATTTCTAAGTTTCTTCCCTTTCTTGCCCTATCCTTGAGATACTTAGAATGTTTCCTCTATATACTTTTTAACTAAAATGTGCTGCGTGTGTGTGTGTGTGTGTGTGGCACTGAGCATCAAACCTAGGGCCTTATGCAGGCTAAGAACCCTCTATACCCCAAGCTCCATCCCTGAACTCTATGTTCTGCTTTTTCTGAGACATCTGACAGGTTTATTGACTTACAGTCCAAGTGATTTTATATAGAATGTGTCAGGGAGACGTAGCACTAAGGAATGTGTTAGTGAGTCTCTGTTAGAGGCAAAGAAACTAGAGGCTAGACTATTAGGAGCCCATTTTTTCTTTACTCCACAAAAGAAAATTCTTGTATTTAAAATGCTTAAAGTAATATGAACAATGCAATTTTCTTTATGGGGAAGCAGTCTTTAGCATAGAGGTTTAAATATCCAAATTTTAACTGCTGAAAACCTTGCATAGAGTCCCCACTGTGGAAGGTACTTAAAACTTGTACCAAGTTATGTAACCTTACTAAGCTTCATTTTTTTTTTAATCTAACTAGGGACAATAATAAAGAGATCTTACTTAATGTCTTATAAGAGGACTGAATGAAATGACATGTTTTAAGCAATTAGTATATTGCCTCATGCTCAAAAGCATTCAGTTAATATTCTCTAAGAGAAGAACGTGTAGGCTTTTGTTTTCACCTAGAGGGACTGTAAGTTACAGGAGAGTAGGTTAAGCGTAGCATGGTTCCGTTTTACAAGACATATGGGATCATGCTAATGAAAGACAAAATGAAGCTTCAAGTCTGGGCACGTCAAGCTAACTTAACAGGCAAGATGGAAAACACGGATGGCATTTGGTTTCTTATTTCAGTGACAGTCCAAATCAGCTGATGCTCGTTGAATGGAGCAAAGTTTGAAAATGGTTCCAGGCAATCTGAACGCATCAAGAGAGGAGCACATTCCCACGACTTTATCTCTTTGCTTCTGTTTTAGAAAACTCCCAACAGTAGAAACATCCAAAGATGTCTGATTGTTGTGATTTTCTTCATTAATATGTATACAAAGGTCCTCAGGTTTCATTAAATATGATTCTAAAAGCTTCAACTGAATTCACGATATTTTAAATCTCTGCTGTTAAAATCAATAATAATATACAAAAAGTCAAATTCTGAAGAATGATTTATGTATGATTATGTCCTATGTTCTTTTTCGGGTAAAATCGTGGTTTCACTTTCTTCCCCAAAATTATCTTCCAGAAGGTGTTCTTTGGATGAGTCAAGAGATAGGCAATGATGTAGACCATGTGGGGTAAATTTCCTATGGGAATTTTTAATTATCTGAGAAGTTGTCATGGAGTCTGGAATCTATGAATGTAATATTGTAAAATAAATAGTTTGAAAATTATAAGAATATATTAGCTGTAAAATAATAACAATATATAAGACAGGATAAGTAAAATTTCCCTCTGCTGTTGTTGATTTGGAACCCCAATACAAAAATAGATTATTAATATGTGCTAATTTAATATAATTCCTTAAATTTAGGAATCCTTAAAAACAAAGGAAAACATGACAATTTCACCAAAATTTCTAACATAGTCCCACAAAACTTTAATAAAAAATAATCAAAGTAGAATGTTGGTACATAAAGACTTTATCATATTTTAAGCAAAAATAAAGTTATTCTTTTTATAATCTAGAAAATCTATCTTAGTATTTAGCCTTTACAAAAATTTGATACTTCATTTTTAAAAAGTGATCAGTAATGAAAAGCTTCTTGCTAAGGATACAGTATTTTTCAGTGTACATTTGAACAGGGTGTTTCCTACAGGAGAAATCAAATAGCCTCATGCTTCAAACTATTTCAAGTTTTTGATTTGCAGCAAATACATTCTAGTGACTTTATTTGCATCCCCAGGACACCAATAACGCCCTAAAAAGTTTATGCCCAGAGTGATGTATGCACACTAATCTCTCACTATTTATCTTAATTGGCTCTATCTCCTGGTGGTGCTGGCATAGATCTGTTGCCATAGAGATACATTTAAGGTGCCAAGAGGAGAAGTGAGTTTAATCTCTTTGCATTACTTTAGTAACATATCAGTGTTATTAGAAAAGAATTAAATTAATTATGTTGGCCAAATAACATATGACATCCTGGAACCTTAGGGAAAAAGTTAATCTAGTAATTTTGCTGACAAAGCTCACAGCGGTCTATAGGGCTTGACATGATTCCTTTTTTTTTTTTCTCATAAGTAAAAAAAAAAAAAATTCCCAACACAGATAATACTTTTGAAAACTCAAATTCTAAAAAAACCTACATCAGTATTCTCTAAGTGAATAACATCAGCTCCTACGATGCAGACTTTCTCAGAAGGCTTCTTCAGTGTGCAACTTCAAAGGCGGTTTTGTGTTAAGAGGCTGAGAGACAGCAAGGTGGGCATGGCGGCAGGCTCTCTACTCCTCCCTCACCTCGGAAGGTTCTATATGGTTCAAGCAAGAACCTGAAGGCTGTGGTCATAACTGCACGTAAGTGCTTCGAGGGCAGAAGGTTGTGCTTATCAATGTTTTTGGCATACACAGTGGGTACACAGTGTGTTTATTGAATCGGTGGAGAGAAGCACGAATAACCGCAGGAGCCTGTCCAGTTTGAGGATGAGACAATGAATGAATTGCCCTCATAAACCGCAACCAAGAACAGCCACCATCTGTCAGTGAGGATGTTAGAAAACCTGTCTCAGACCTCTAAGCACCATCATAACACCCTATCATCCTGAATACACGGGGAAATTACTCAGGGAATAGTCCAGGGCATGGCTTAGAGATGATTTGCTCATGATTTATGAGGACAAAATCTCTAGTTGACATTCTTTGCATTGAAGATTCTTCTAAATAGTGATAAATAACAAAATAAATTATTATGATTAAATAAGTGACAAGGAAATCTCATTTTCCTTACTTACAAATTGTTCAGGTAGAGCTGACTCTTTTCCCTCAGATATATTTGATATACTAGAAATCTGCCATTTTCTCACACAGGATTAATTTAGTCACACCCTCTACATTTATTTCGTCACACCCTCTGCATTTACTTTTATTTTCCTAGCTAGTTACTCATGTGAAATGATGCTTTCATCACAATATTGACTACTTCTCCAGTGTGTAAAAAATAAAATCCGCCAGTGACAGGCTGTGATTGTGTTTCTTTAAATCACTCTGGTAGGATCATTGCATTTGGCGATGATGAAATAAATAATCAGTAGCTTTTATTGTTTGCTAGAGCAAAGTAATATCTTTAAATGAGTGCATAGTGTAGTTAAGGCATTAAATGATGTGCTATAAAACATATTCTGCCTGCCCTTTATTTCTGCCATATTTTGTGTTTCCTAGGGTTGATGCATGGTATAATTTGATGGTTACTATTGACTCATTGGGTTCTAACAACTAAATCATGAGATTTATAGAGTTAATGTTTAAAAACCTACTCTTTTGGGAGCTACATTTAAAATTCAAGCAGAAGGAAGTTCAAACAAACATGGGACTAATAGTATAGATTGTACTTTAAAGAAACCAAGCTAGAAGTTGTATCAAAGTGAAAGACAAAGGAGGACCTGGTTTTATAGAACAGGACAGAAGAGAAAGCAGTTTCCGATGAGCAGTTTCCTGATGCATTATTCTAACAGTCCTCTGGTGTGTGGGGTGGTCTCTTCATGTGTTTTTGTTTACCTAATTCTAAAGTATTAAAAAATAAATAAAAAAACAAATGATGATAGACTACAAAGAAGGATAAACTTGAGGCATTTTTAGGTAAATGGATGCACCTCAAGACCATAATCTAAAGTGAAATAAATCAGATAGGTAAATTTAAGCGTCACATTGTTTCTCTTGTGTAAGCAACCCTAAGTATAAATAAGGTGTAAAATAGAGGTTAGGTGGTATGAAATGGGAAGAACTTTTTCAATTGGGAAGGGGAACAAGACTTGGGGGGTGGATGGTGAAGGGAAAAGAGATTTAAATAAAAAAAAGAAGAAAGAAATGAAAAGAGAGCTTTTGTAAATGGGGAGGGGAACAAGATCAGGAGGGAGAGGAGGGGAAAGAGACAAGAAAAAAAGAATTACAATGTGTTATGTATACATACAAATCCCCCATGATAAATGTGATTATTATGTATTGCAAATATGTACTAATTAAAAAAAAATTTAAAAAAGAATGGAAAAGAAAGTTTCCAAAGCTGCAATTTGAGAAAAACAAAACACATAAGGCAACCCTTAAGCAGCGTGGTAAGATTCATGTACACAGATCCTTTCTGAGTTCTCATAGAATAACTTAAGAGGGTCTCTTTGAATTGCCTATTCAAAGTGGAGGCATTGTTTCTAGACTGGAGAAATGGTCTACATCTACAGCATAGAAATGACCCCAGAAATTTTCAGTAATTCGATCTTTATTTTTCTGTCGTAACATGGAAGTCTGTCCAACTTCACCAGTTGGCCTAAGAAATACAATCTGACCCATAAAGAAATGGGTAAATTGTTTTTTGATCATGTGACGGGTTGTTTGGAATAAAAGGCACCCCCACAATAGGAGTCACACTGCTCAGTTTTCTGCGTCTCCCTATGGTAGTTTGCCTTCTCGCATTTAATAAAGAGACTCTCTTACTGCACTGATGATTAACCTTTACTCTGGCTTCATGCAGCATCTGAAGATGCCTAATTAGTTGCTAATCCTGGTACCCCTCCATTGATTTCTCCAACTTTTGAATGCATTCTACTTTTTAACTTATGCTCCTTATTAGGCACCTAGAAAGGAAACAAAAATAAAGTGCTCTATGTTTCTACTGTTGGAATGGAATAGTTAAATAACTAGGAAAATGCCAAACAAGCACACACATTAAATTGCTGGTATATCAAAAACACTGTCATATTTAAAATTATACAGAGCAGTTAGGACTACACTACATAACAGTTAGGACTACACTAGAAGTACGAATGAAAAACCAAAGTACAGTATCAACTCTGCAAAATACTGGAAGACAGTATAAGTTATACTAAAATGGAAGATAGGATCACTTTGATAAAATTCTTCCATAAGTAAGGATAACGAGAAACTTAAGGAATTAACCTGCCAAAGTGTAAAATCTAAACAAATATAAGTTTAAATATGGTTCTGGGACCTTGCCTATGTGAACTAAATTATTAATATTTTGATTAATGAGTTATCTGTGTTGTTTATTTAAACAAACTAAAGACGTCCTACAAGGTCCAGTGGCTCCTGTTGCCACATCAGAACTTTCAATCACTCTTCATTTGTTTGCCTCGAGCCCCATTTTGTTGGAGGCCTTGTCTGAAATCATGAGATTGGTTGAAAGTTGGAGGATTCTCCACATCCTCAGCGAACTGATAAGAATATGGCAGAGAGTATCTGTTTGTTTGACTTCTATAGAAAGGAATATCTGTTGGACACCATGAAAAAGAATTGAACACGGCTGTTCTAATGGCAGACAATGTTTGTATACTATGGTACAATGTAACCAACACTTACCAGTGTGTGAGGTACAACCAAAATCCAGCATGCATATGGTCCTAGGACTACATCAACCAGAACTTTTTCTGAAATACGACAGTGATGATGGTTGCACAACTTAAATTTTATGCTATGTGAACTAGATCTCCATACAGTTGTTATGAAAAGAATAAAGTGAATTTCATAAAAGTATATTTTAATTGACATTCGTTTTTCATTTTCTTACCTTTTTGACTTTCTATTTTTCTGATTTTTTTTCTTATACTTAGGATCGATCCCAGGGCCTTTTCACTAAGCTACACCTGCAGTTGTCTTTATTTTTAGGTAGCTTTTTTATTAAGTCACTAATTTGCCCAAGCTGGGCTTGATCTTGCAATCTTGGTTCTTCAAACTCCCAGAGTTCAGGGATCATAGCCTTGTGTCACCATGCCTGGCTTTATGAATGTTTTAAAGGCAGACAACACATTAGTATAAAATATATGCAAAGTATTCACTATATATATATATATATATAAAGTGTGAATTATTAAAATACTTTTACTAACCAAGTTACAAGAAACCTTAATGACTATTGTTGGTTTACATACAGAAACTGTATGTTGGTTTACAGATAGATACTCTCATCTGTGTATACAAGTTATCCAGCCCTACAGTCAAACTAAGACATCTAACTACAATTTATAACAATGACTGCAGGAATATTGTAAAAAAGCCATTATAATTATGACATGTAGGTATACCTAAATTTTTATTATATATATTTATATATGAATTAGGTACTCATCGAAGCACTAATAAGAAGAAATTGTAAATTCCAACAACCTTGTCTCCTGCTTCCTTTGTTATCTCAGATCAGCTTAACCTGCCATTATCCAACTGATGGTTGGATCTATAACCTCTATCTCCTAGGGCTAACTCATACATCATTTCTAAAGGGCTTGCCAGAAAATTGTAGACTTCTTTTTAGTGAGCCACATAATGATCCTATCTCACATTTTTACAGCACCTTGCAGTTTACAAAGCATTTTCATATCCATTATCTCATATAATATATTGCTCACAAGTCTCTGGCTTCCTGGGATTTCTATTATCCAAATCTCTCAGCAGTGACTTTCAAGCACTATACTTTCCACAAATGTTGTTGGGTTTTCTTATATCTTGCCCTTCTCTGTCAATTTTATATTCCTGAAAGGTTATGACTGTCCTCTCCAATCTTAAAAATTTATCTCTTCTCTCCCTCACACTATGCCCTGCTCACAGAAGATGGTCAATCTCTACCAGGTGATGATTTCTTTCACTACTTTTTATTCCAAATTCTTTCCCATCGGGCAAGCCTTTTTGGGCTTTGATGCCTTTCTATGTCTTGGATAGAATGTTACTTTAATTAATTGCCTCCCCAGACTACACAGAGATTTTTCTGACTCTTCTTCCTTATTCCCCTCCAGCTTTTTTTGTAATGTCCTTTTTACAAAACTGAGAATTTTATCATTATTTGTATTTACTTCACAAACTTTACTCACATCCCCATATGAAACCTTTCTGAAAATAACTGTATTACTGAGTTATAGTTAAGCTTAGTAGCTATTATAAAATTTTTAAGCCCATAGTTTATATTGGTAGTGAGTTCTATTTGGCAATAATTACTTATTCATTGCACCAATATTTAATATGTATTTGACAGGAACAAGCAAGCTAGTTAGTGTAAAGCTTTGATAGTTAGGGATTAAGTTGCAAAAACATGGTATTCCCAAAAAACTGTAAGACCAACTAAACTGAATTAAGTTTCATAAAAATACTTTGAATACATTTTTAAATTCAAAAGAA
>RJWT010053183.1:0-10456 GCA_004365215.1 Cuniculus paca | reverse complement strand
GAAAGAATGGCCAGGATCAAGAAAACCACCAACAATAAATGCTGGAGAGGCTCTGGGGAAAAAGGAACCCTTCTCCACTGTTGGTGGGAGAGCAGACTGGTGCAACCACTGTGGAGGTCAGTCTGGAGGTTTCTCAATACGCTAGGACTGGAAGTCCCATTTGACCCAGCTATTCCGCTTCTGGGCATATTCTCAGAAGAAGTGAAATCATCTTACCACAGTGATGTATGTGCACCTATGTTTATAGCAGCACAATTTGTAATAGCCAAATCTTGGAAACAAACCAAATGCCCGTCAATTGAGGAATGGTTAAAGAAGATGTGGTACTTTTATACAATGGAGTATTATTCAGCTATAAAAAATGATCACATGGAGGCTTTTATAGGTCAATGGATGCGACTTGAGACCATACTCATAAGTGAAATAAACCAAACACACATGTGTAAACACCGCATTGCCTCCGTAGTGTAAGAAACTGAAAGACTCAATAAGATACAAAATTCCTGATAAATATGGAGAAATGGTTCTGAAATCCAATGGTGCTTTTATTCTTGGATTTGATTGGTTGAAGACCCTTTTCTACTATTTGAAAGCAATAAGCGAGAAAATAGGAACAGCTCTTTTGAAAAATGAGACCCTATAGTAGCCATTGCTCATTTCCTGTTTTCCAACTTGAAGACCTGTAATGCTATTCTCTTTTATCTGGTTTTATATTACTTTGTTTTGTTTGAGTTTATTGTCTGTAAATGTAAGAACAGCCATTTTGAGGAAAGCAAGAGACACTACGGTAACCATTGTTAATCTCCTGTTGTTATGTTTTGAAAACCTGTATAGCTTGCAGTGTTCTGCTTTGAAATGCTATATTATGTTTGACTCTTTTCTGTTTTCTTTTGCTTTTTTCATTCTGTTTTGTTTTCTTTTGTCCTATTTTCTTTAAAGTAAAATAAAAAAAAGAAAACCACCAACAATAAATGCTAGAGAGGCTGTGGGGAAAAAGGAACCTTTCTCCACTGTTGGTGGGAATGCAGACTGGTGCAACCACTGTGGCTGTCAGTCTGGAGGTTTCTCAAAAAGCTAGGACTGGAAGTCCCATTTGACCCAGCTATTCTGCTTCTGGGCATATTCCCAGAAGTGAAATCATCTTACTACAGTGATGTATGTGCATCCATGTTTATAGCAGCACAATTTTTAATAGTAAAATCTTGGAAACAATCCTAATGCTCATCAATTGAGGACTGGATAAAGAAGATGTGGTAGTTTTATACAATGGAGTACTATTCAGCTATAAAAAGATCACATTGAGGCTTTTATAGGTAAATGGATGTGAGTTGAGATAATACTCATAAGTGAAATAAACCAAACACACATGTGTGAACATCGCATCATCTCCCTAGTGTAAGAAACTGAAAGACTCAATAAGATACAGAATTCCCTATAAATATGGAGAAATGGTTCTGAAATCCATAGGTGCTTTTATTCTTTGACTTGATTGGTTTAAGTCCGTTTCCTACTATTTGATTGAAATATGTGAGAAGATAGGAACAGCTCTTTTGAAAAATGAGGCTCTATGGTAGCCATTGCTGGTTTCTTGTTGTCCGACTTGAAGGCCTGCAGTGCTCTTTAGTTTTATCTGGCTTTATATTACTTTGTTTTGTTTGAGTTTATTGTGTGTAAATGTATGAACAACCATTTTGAAGAAAGCAAGAGACACTAGGGTAACCATTGTTAATCTCCTGTTGTTCTGTTTTGAAAACCTGTATAGCTTGCAGTGTTCTGTTTTGTTTTGTTTTGTTTTGTTTTGTTTTGTTTTTTTGCGGCACTGGGGATCGAACTCACAACCTTGTGCTTGCTGGGCAGGCACTTAGACCGCTGAGCTAGATCCCCAGCCCTCTTTTTGAGACAGGGTTTCACTATGCCATTTAGGCTGGCCTTGAGCTCACTTTGTAGCCCAGGCTGGTCTCGAACTCACAACGATCCGCCTGTCTCAGCCTCCCGAGTGCTGGGATTATAGGCGTGAACCACCACGCCTGTCCAGTGTTCTGTTTTGAAATGCTATATTATGTTTGACTCTATTCTGTTTTCTTTTGCTTTGTTTTGTTCTGTTTTGTTTTGCTTTGTTCTATTCTTTTTAAAATAAAAAAAATTACAAGGTAAATTAAATTATAAACAAAATGATCAAAAATGTAAAAGAAAAAATTAAGCTCAGGTAAAAAATAGATGTTTATAGACCAGAAAAACAGACAAACCAATATACAGACAATCTGCTTACAATATTAGAGTGTGCTCAAATATATTTTTGGTTACCATCTCCTGGGCATCCTAGGCCAAACTCTTTGTCTGACCCCAGGTCAGGTCTAGCTGTATCCTTGTCTATCAACTGTGAAGTCTCCAAGGCTTCATTGCCACAACAGTGACCATCAGCTTCTTGAAAGGTGGAAATAACTCTTTCTCTTGGTCTTGATCCATTATACAGCTGGACAGCATGGTCTGGCACCCAGATCAGCTATTCAGCATTCTTTGAAAAGATCCATGCTTGTCCTTGGCCCCATATGAATATTGGGCTGGGTGTTTTCCATCATCCAATATAAAGATCTTTCCAAAATACCCTTCTTGTCTTCTTTTTCTTTACCTGGTTGAATTTTTTTTCTGCTACTGTAGCCATATCACTAGTAGGATTTAAAAAGTTAACAGTATACACTGCCAAGTGAGGTCTATTATGAGGCATTAATTTTGTAGGGAAGGATTCCTATTTTTGTTTCTGTAATTGAATAATTGAATTTTGAAGGGCTCGAATTTTGAGTGTATTGTGAGCACATGTGACAATTTCTTGACTTTGAGGGTCTAAGGAATTCCTGTGGTAAGGGAAATGTGAAAAGTTTTACAAAATGTTTGGAAGGCAGCATTGTATAAATCTGGTCATTGTCTGTCTTAAGTGCCCAAGGGGAGCCAAGGGGAGCCTCTTTACATTTATTTTTATTTTCAAAGGCCAATCGTTGAATGATTAACTTACCCACCTGTGTCAGCAAAAGCACACTTTCTGGTTAGCTTGTCTTTTGTAATGGCCATGTTTTGAGTAACGTTGTGAGTGACTTAATCCATGCAGAGTTCAAAACATTTTCCCTTCCACAATAAATAATCTTTCAGACTTAAACACGTTTCAGCTATTTCTTTCCAATCATTTGAGCACATAACTTGTTGTCCAATAAGTTCCATAAAACCCAAGGTAAAAGGGGCTGTCGGGCCATAGTTAGTGGTCATTTGCTTTAGTTCTTTTAAGGCCTCAAAGGGCCCAGCTTTATGGAGATTTACAATCAATCCCAGATCACTGGGATCCTGGAGTTCAGCAACAGGGCAGACACTTTGAAAACCCCTGAGGGATTCTCCCACACCCCTGGCTTCCTTCAGCACTAATCACAAAGGAGCAAAAAGGGATGACTCCATTATATGAAAAATGAAAGTCTCAGCCTGTGATGCAGCAACATTTTTCTGAACTGATAAAGCAGAAGTAGCTGCTTGTGGCTCAGCTGTGGTTATTGGTTTTACTTTAGGTGGTCATGAAATGGAAGTCACAGCAAAGCACTCCTCTAGTGAGAAAGGGTCTTTTCTGTCCCCCACAACTCCTTCCTTATCTGATCAAGCTAAGCTAGAGGGCTTAAGCTCTTTCAGGGGTGTCTGCTGCTCCATTATCCTTTTTTTTCTTGGGACTTAGTTATAGGATGGTGCTCTGACTCAAGTCTTCTGTCATCTCAACAGACACACTATCATCAAGACACTCCCTGATTCATGTCCACAACAAAAAGGTAAATACAGAAATCAATATTGCAACAAACATTTTTCAACATCTGTTATTCTTGAGACCCTGTTTGCCCCATGTTTTACACCTGATGAAATGGATGTTAACAATATCAATACACCCTATTCTTCTCGGGTCTTTTTTCTCTTTTTCTCTCATGAGCCTGTTTTGTATGCATGGGCACTCACAGGTTTCCTCTCACCTGAGTTTCCCAAAGATCCAGGTCCCTGTTCCAAGCACCAATTGCTGTGTCTGTCACAGCTCTTGAAAATCCAGAGGAGGAATGGTGGGGGATGAAGAAAAACAACAGTCAAGAAGCAGAAATCTGAGGTCAGGTGGAGCCTCTTCTCCTGGTGGGAAAGAACTGTCCAATGACTGCAACACATTTATTTATATACTCAGAAGGCTATTGTTAGCTGAAATCCCTCTGCCTAGCAACTTGTTTGCTTGGCTCACTTCGAATACCTCATGTTCTCAGAGCTTTAACAGCTAGTTCAGGTGGATCACCTTGGGTTCTCCATGTTCTTGGGACTTGCCTTGCTTTATCCCTGCACATGTGATCAGTCTACAGTTTCAGCCACTCACCACAGTAGATACAAATTTTGTGTTGTAGTTTCATATCTCACAGTGCTGCCCCACTCTTTCTTTGCCTCACAAGTGCATTTTTACTCTATGTTGGGCACCACTTGTACTGTGTGGACATGGCTATATAAAGGATGAAAAAGATTCCTCAAGGATGAGACTTTAGTCACTGAAAGGACCCAGATGGGCTGTTACTTCATTAGAGAGATTTTGGGAAACAGTAGAGAGCTGAGAACTAGACCTCTGCAGTTGTTTACTTATAACTCAAGGATATGAGAACAAAGACATTGAAGAAAAGTATTTGCAACATATTGTATAGATTTGTTTTGGTCAGAGCATAGGACCAGAGTGGGCTGTTTTGTTACATGACACATGTTGACCTAGTTTAAACAATATCATCAATGCAGAGGAGACACAAGGCCAAAGCAAGTGTCTCTGAAAGTGATGGCCTCTTAACTCTGCCTCTTAACTGTTGTCCTCTAAACTCTAGCCATGTGTTCCAAGAACATGGGAACCCTTGTTCCAAGATCCTCTCCTTATTGTACTCAAGTTCACTTACTCCTTTGGCCAAAGTCTTTCCACATCTACCTGCTAGCTGGTGGGGTCACCAGAGAAGGAAGTATCTCATGGGTGGTGGGAAAGATGTTCTTGCTACCCATGGAGAAAAATAAGGTCTCAGAGGTTTCCTGCCACCAGATGTATGAAACAAAACAGTGGGGGAGGCCAGGGCCTGAGACAACTAAGTGATGAGTGACTCCAAGTATGATTTATTAAGACAGAGTTCTGTGGGAAAATATTCTTGGTAGTTTCTTCAAGTCAGGTTTGTTTTTTGAGATCCTACTCATAAGGTTGAGGCCATAGGCAGAGGGTGATTGGTCCCAGAATTCAGGGAAGGAAATGGCAATGGGGAAGAAGCATCTTGCACCCAGTATCTAGGTGGCTGGTTAGCTCTATTTGGTCTTAGATTGAACTCCTCACCATGAAATATTCATCTGAGAGTTTATGATTTCTGTCCTTGTCACTGGGCTTGTGTAGGTGGCTGCAAAAGAGGGAAGGTATAAGATACATCCAGGAAGACACAGATCCAGGACATTGAGAATGATGGCTATGAATGGGAAATTGTTCCCAGAGCCCATCTGCTTCTCTCAATAACAACCTCACAAAGCTATTTTTGTGTCCTCTGGCACTTTAATCATTAGTCCACCCCAACACGGCATCTCCCTCCAATCAATGCTGAGCCATAGGACTATATTATAGGTCCTTGTAGGAAGTGGGAGATGCATATGGGAAGTTCTTCAACTTTGCAGAAGTCAAGCTAAATCTTTAGTTTCCTCCACTTCTTTTAGGCACTCTCTACAAGCTGGAAGTAAAGACTGGATTAGAGAAGAGAGGGACCTATGGCCTTAGAGGAAGCTGAGTGGGATGTCACTTTGAGGACATGTGTGATAAAATTTTGAGGCAAATCATCAGTGTCCAAGGCTGAAGTACCTCTGAGAGTGACAGGAAGGAACAAAGAGTGCCACATTTTATCATTAACAAGCTGTTTCCACTTCCATGAACCCACAGGTTCCTCACAGCCATTTGTGGGAAAGGAGTCAGCTACCGTGAAATTAGAAGTGTGTGCATATTTGGACCTGAAAGTTCCACCTTCAGATTTAGGCACTGTTGTTCCATTATGACCCACACTATCCCCTCCTGGATATCACCAATCATCAAATTTGCACAGTTTCATCCTTAGAAATATTACCATTTCAGAGTTCTTGCCTAAGGATCCTCCCTTTGGGTTTCCCAAGCAGACATCTTCAGAGATGTGGATCTGGTTGCTCAGGAACAGACAATGTCAAACCACACATGGGTATAAGGATAGCCTTACTTTTCAGAAAGCAGTTCTTCTTGTTCTTCTTTTGCCCCTTCTTCTCCATATGATACTGAGAAACAAGAAATTAAGAGTCTTGGGCTCACTTCTGCTGACACTCCATATTCCTGGATAGTAGAATTTCCTACATTTAACAGAGCTTATTTGTAAAATGGCTAAAATATTTCTTCTTTCAAGAATGGGAGAGACTTTTGATGTGAGTTTCACTACTATCTTAAGCTCAGTTCCTCCAGTCAAAAATTACAGGCTGAGAATGACCCACACATCTCCCAGCTGCCATGTAGGATTCTAATTTCTAGTGCCAATAGTGATTTTAGCATCTGAAAGAGGCCTCTCGGGCTCAGCACAGCCCTCATATCAGCCCAGAAGGCACAGAGACACCTGCTACAGAAAGGGGAGTGATAAACAAGTGCTAAGGTCTTTCTCCACATGTCCCAAATTCTCTTGATCTCCACTCCCTGGACACTGATTTCCTTGTTGTATTTCATCCTGGTACCTCCAGCATACTACATGGATGATCTGAGAGTCTCAGTTGGGTGTTTCAGTGCCCACTCTCACTCCTGACCCACCAGTCCTAGAATGATATCTACTCTTTCATGAGATTTTTCTACTTATAAATATCTCTACTTGATATCAAAATGTGGAACAAAGGGTAGAAAAAATAATCCATTGTCTATTGTAGTTTGGACAAGTGTTCCTTACCTGTCTTATGTTCTTTTTCTCAGTTAGTGGGAAGGATGGAGTAATTTGAAGGTAAGGGATTAATAGGATGAAAAGTACCAATCCACACAGAATGGCAAAGATTATATCCATCACACAGCTAGTGGAACTGGCATTCAACCATGTGGTACTAACAGTTTTCAGAAGAAAGGGAAGATTCTCCATCATCTGACTTGTATTGCCACTCCCCCCAGGTAACTGAGCTCTGAGAATTCCCTTACAGAATAGAGAGCAGAGTCCAGCCTTGCTCCACAGAGTTCTGGTCTTCTCATCACAAAGGACTTCTAAGAGTGGAAGAGGGGTGGCAAGAAAAAGAGGGGCAACCATAATCCTTCTTCACACACCCATCTGGCAGATTCTCTTTCCTTCTGGACCTCCTACAACCCTTCTTCCAAATCCATCTGTTCAACCTGTCAGGAATAGACATGAATCTATTGTCTGTCCCCCTCACCCATCCCTACCAACTCAGATACTACTATTTCCTTGGTCTCTGAGCTTCATCAGGATTGTAGTTTCTGGAACTTTGTAGTTGTTGTTTGATAGGGATTGTCACACTGAGGATGTCCTCTCTACATCCAATTTTTCACATAAAATGTTCTTGCATTGCATCTACTCATAATTGAAATTTCACAAGACTAAATACATAAACTGACCTCCTAAGGATATTTTTGCACTTTTCTAGTATTTTTGCTTCTGAAGTCAATGAAAAACTGTGAAAGAAATTTTAGAAACTTTTTACCATCCATCAGAGTACTTTGGCCAGCTACACAGATCCTAGAGGATCCAAGCTCTGCCCAGCAGAGACCCCTACACCATCCACTGAGGGAGTGTCCCAGCTAGCTTCTCAGAATGCAAAGGATCTGAGCTCTGCTGAGTCCAGCAACCTGGGTGCCATCCACTGGGGGAGCACTCTAGCCAGTCACTTGGGCCTTAGAGGAGCTGAACCTCACAGAATACAGTGAAACACCCAGGAACCATCATTGGAGGAACCTAGGGAGAAGCATGGGTCCTGAAGAGCCCTACCCAGAGAACCTCTGACCATCAGGGAGAGCTCCAGTGACCAAGGGATGGCAGAAACCCCACCCATCATTTTTCCACCACCCTAGGAACCTTGGTTCAGAGAAACTCAGGTGCTTGGCCCACTCCTTTAAACCACAGCACAGTCAGTCAGTGGGGAAAGTACCTGGGAATTCATCAGTATGTCTGGAGGAACCTAGGAAAATTACAAACAAAAGAGCAAAATGCAATCTCAGACCTCCAGCCCACCCAGAACAAACCCAGGAGACATCAACATGGAATAAACTGGAAGTCACACATCTGAAATTTCTGAAAAAGTAGCAAATAAAGAAGTAACTCCATTAGGCTGTAAGGAAATTAGATCAGAAATAATATCACAGTAAAAAAAAAGAAATGACAACCATTATGAAAGAATTGTTGAGCATATCTAAAGAAAGCATAGATTTAAAAAATAGAGGAACATAGGAAAATGATGGAAATGTTGAATGAACAATACAGGAAAAATTAGAATGCATGAAACAGATTTAAAGAGATATTTGGGAGATTAAAAATTCCATTGAAATCTATCAAATCCACTTGAATAAAACTGAAAATAGGCTCTCAGACCTGAAGACCAGATGGAACCTCATGATCATGAAAGGAGCAATGTATCAGTCAGGGTTTACTAGAGAAACAGATATAATACAAGATAGACAACTATATAAGAAATTACAAGATTGGCTTACAATGGTCAGCCACAAAGTTGAAGGAGGGAGTGTGCAGAGGGTGTCTGTGCACTGGAGATTAAAGGGGGTCCAGCCCAAGGGCTGGAGCTTACTGCAGTGTCCTGTGCAAGTCCATGTCAGAAGGCCGATGGGTCTACGACGGAACACTGAAGAGTCTATGATGAAGGCTGAAGAGTCTATGACACAGGCTGGAGAGTCTATGATGAAGGCTGAAGAGTCCCAGGCAGAAGCTGAACAGTCTGTCCCAGAAGCCAGGAGATGATGTCCAAGCTCAAGGCGAAGACTGGAGCTCCTCCAAAGAAGCAGCTCCCAGTCCCTCCTCCTTTGTCTTTTATTGTATGCAAGCTGCTCCCCTGGGATGGATGTAGCACTCAAACCATCTGCCCGCACTCCTCTTCCATAGGATAAGGATGTTACAAACCAAGGATGTTGCAAACTAGGGACCCTGGCCCCATGCTGAATCACTTAAACTTCTGACCTTCCCAAATTGACACAGTGAACAACATCCTAGAATGGTAATTGCTTGTTCTCTACACCCCAGGATGCAGAGCTGCTGAGTTTCTTAATTAAGCATCTAGACTTCTCAAGTTGACACAATGTACAAACCATAACAAGCAATATCTTAAAAATAACAAGGAATCAGGAAAATACAATTCAATAGCTGCAAAACGGTTCAAACAAAAACAAAGTAAAACTGATAGGTGTCAACAAAAAAGCAGGAGTCAAAACAAATGACATAAAAAGAAAATTTGCAGAATACCAGAAAATTTTCCAAACATGGGAAAACAATCTTACATACAGATAAGTGGGGCATATAGAATTTGAATTAGCCATAACCAAAATATATTTACACCTAGACATGTAATAATAAAGATTCCAGAAATGCAGCACAAGAACAGAATATTAAAAGCTGTCAGAGAAAAGAAACAGTTCACCTATGAAGGAAAACTGATAAGAATCACAGCAGAGTTCTCAACACAAATTCTCAAGTCAAGAAGAGCTTCGAGTGAAGTATTTCAAATCCTAAAAGAAAATAATTTCCACCATATTGATGTAACCTGCAAAACTATGTTTCAAAATTGATGGAGAAAAAAGATATTTCCATGAAAAAGAACAACTGAAAAGATTCATGACCACCCAACCAACCCTACAAAGAGTACTGAAAGATACTCTTGAAACAGATAAAGATGACCACATTCCAAGAACAACAATGGAAAGAAACCACCACACAGGGCAAGCACTTAAACAGAGACAAAAAGTAAGGAACCAACAACAGGAAGATAACATGACAAAGATAAGTCAATACATATCAGTTATAACCACCAATGTAAATGGCCTCAACTTGGCCTCATTTGATTTGTGAATTGAAAGAAAAAGACTGGCAGAATGGATTAAGAAAAAATGCCCAACAGAGGAGCTACAGATGGTGGAACAGTAAGCAGCAGAATAAACAGTCTCTCTGAGAGAAATGGTTCAGATGCTGGAATATAACATCATCAAGAGGACAAGAAGGAAGGAAGTGGGTCCCCTGAACCAAGGAAGGGTCTAAAATATGAATTGAAGCCCACAAAGAGAATAAAAAGAATTTAAATGAAGAAGAAGGTGGTGGCTGGCAGAGCCTCAGCCTGGAGCCGGATCCACCCTGCCAGAAGACCTGCTGAGCCTGGAGACGTGTGCGGTTGTGGTTGCGGTCATGGTCGGAGCTGCAGTCAACCCCGGAGGTCTCTGTGGAGAGGTGCAGGG
>RJWT010053182.1:0-10455 GCA_004365215.1 Cuniculus paca | reverse complement strand
TGAATAGAAGCTAGAACAATTTTGAGATACATGCTAGAAATAAAAATAACTGCCTTAAAGGGTCAGTGGGTAGAAAAAAGGATGTTAAAGACAACTCTGCTGAACTCTGAGATGGAAAAGGTGAACGTATTATTGGAAATAAGTTGTTTAAGGTACTAATTAAAAATGAAAACAAATTTTACAGAATTGTGTTTTGGGGAAGGTAGAGTTTTTGAACAATAATCTTGGCTGTTTAGACAAAATTTCTAAGCAAGAGTTACCTGGGTTGTCCCTATTGCTTATGGTAAAATGTGATAGGAGGAGATGAAATTAAAGAAATCATTAGGTAAAAAGAAAGCAAGTTGCCAGGCAAGTGTTGTGCAACTGAGCTATATCCCTGGCCCTCATCTACAATATAACAATCATTGTTAAATTCCTATCATCTTGTTTTGAAATCCTATATTGCCTTTTTTTGGTCATCATTTTGCTTTTGGTGTTGTTTGTTTGCTTCTTGGCTTTTCTGGGTTTTTTTCTCTTTAAAGTAAGAAAAAGGGGGGTATGAGAATTTGGAAAAGTCTCAGCCTATGTATATTATAAAAACTCAGACAGACTATTCTGTGAGAATACCAAGTATGGGTGGAAAGTCACTTCACAGAGAGGTTACCCATGATTTTAAATGACCAGGCCAGGGCTAGAGATTGGATTACACCAGCAAAGACATCATCAGTTTGGACCAAATGGAAGACTTGGGATAAAATCTTTAAAAAATAGATTATCTGAACTCTCGAGTTTTTATATTGGAAAAAAAAATAAAGATATTTGACTATAAGCATAGCTTATCCTTCAAGAAAAAGATAAACCTGACTCCAAGTATGAATCAGAGTTGATCAGGTTCTAAAAAAAAGACTTTCACTCCACTCAGGGAGATGGGACCAGTAACTCAGCTTTTATGTTCCAGACTTCTCCAGCCCAGCACCGTGGAGCAAGAAATGCTGAACGGATTAAGCCATTACCTAGGGTTCTGAAGACAAAGCTGCCTTCTCAGTGGGTCTGAAGGGCAGTGTGACTAGAAAAGGAAGCTTATTATCAAGCCTTAAAATCTAGTGGAATTTGCCTTGCAAGGTTTTGAAATTGGTTGGGACCTATCACTCCTTCTTTCTTTCTTATTTCTCTCTTTGGGGATAGTGATGTATATTCTATGCCTGTCTTATTCTTCTATTGCATAAGCACAAACCTTGTCTGTTTTTACAGATTCACAGCTGGAGAATTATTTTTCCTTAGGATCAATTGTACCTTGACTCTCACCCATACCAGATTGAGGTGAGACTTCAAACTTTAAAGTGATGCTGGGATGAGACTTTAAAGTTGCTGACATGGGGTGAATGAATTTTACTTGAGAGGAAAAACATGTCTTTGGGAGATACATGCAATAATGGTACAGGCTGACCTATGTCCCTCCAAATTTATAAGTTGAAGGTGTCATCCCTAATGTCACTGTATTTGGAGATGGTTCTTTACAGATGGGATTAAAGTTAAATGAAGTTATGAGAACAAGACCTTAAGACATATTTTGGTGCTTGTATAAGTAGAAGAGATGCCAGAGATTTCTCTCTCCACACAGGCTTTCAGGAATGGTGGTATGAGACGACAGAGAAGACTGTTGTCTACAAGTCAGGAAGAGAACCCTTACTAGAAATTTGAATTTTAGTACTTTGATCAGGTATTACATATCTTAAAATAAGAGAAATGTATTTATTTTATAGTTATGGGCGATAAAAATCTGAAGACCATATCTCAGTGGAGTGATTCTCTCTTTCAAGTCTATAGCTTCTGCTGGTTGTTGACAGTCCTAGGCATCCCTTGACTTGTGGGTTCACACCATTCTGTGCTTCCATGATCACCTGGTATTCTTTCAGTAGGTTGAAATACTCACATTTTCTTCTTCTTACAAGAAAAATCACCTTAATCCCTTAAAACCTTGTCATAACTTGATTACGTCTACACAAATTCTATTTCCAAATGAGGTCATATTAGCAGGTAACAGAGGAAAAGTCTTAAACATACTGTTCGTGTGTGTGAAAGGTCATAGTTCAATCCTTAATAATACACCAGGAAAAATTGAAAATAGTTAAGCAGTAAATGAAAAATGTCTATTATTTTTGCAATGTATTTGCAAAACCAAAAGTATTCCAATATAAAACCTTTGAAATCCTATATTGTTTATGTTTTTGTTGTTTTATTCTCTTTTAACAAAGTAAAAGAAAAAAATGAAAATGTACTTTTGTAAAAGTATGTTTGTAAGAATTTTAAAGAAATATGCTTACAGCAAGTAAATTAGCAAGCTTCCCTATCTGTGAATGTAAATATACTCTTATCTGTATAACTATGCTAATATTGCAAGTAACCAAAATATATACCACATAGGTTTATAATCATATAGTTTCTCGTTAGAAATCTTTGAATGAGGCTTTTATCTTCCTATGTGGTCACAATAGATCAAATTATGGCAGTAGGTGAGAGATTCCCTTTTCCTTTCCATCTATGTGGCCTTATGATAAATGATGCAGAAATTCAGCATACACTGTCATGATAAGGAGGAAATGAGAAATTATAAGTTCAAAGACACAGAAATGTTTTCTTTTTAGCTTTATAACTTTTAACTGAGAGACCTGGAGAGAAAATAAGAGTATATGTGCAAATAAGATTGTAGATGGCAGTAATATTTATATTCTACTTAGATCTGCCTCTCTGTCAGGGGACAGTGGGACCACTCTTAACAAGAAAGACAGTTCTGTGGAGCATGTGGGCAGTAGGAAGATGAGGCATTTATTTTCCAGTCTGAGAAGGCAAAGGGGGTTGCGGAAGAGTGTACAGAGGTATAACAATCTAGAAAGCCCATTGACCAGGCAAAAAAGTTCCTATTCATGAACCAAGGTGAAAAAGTCAATAGCAGCATCATGCAGGTGATACAGTCATATAGTAACATAGGATATGATAACATCTATATCTGTGACTCATTCAACCCCACATAAATGCATTTGCTTATAGTGACAACGTAGGTAACGCAAATGCATGGAGGTGTCGAGTGAATGAGGTAAAATGGCAACTTTCTGTTTTACTAAGAGGATGAAGTCACTCAACAGGAGCTCACTGTGGCCATGTTAGAATGATCACCTAACATTTCCAGATTATCTGATTTTCAAGAGAACTAAGAATTTAGATACCAGTAATAGTTCAGCTAACCGTTAAAATAAAAAAAGCATACATTTAGAATGACACAAACAAAATATTTACAAAAATACTAGAAATGTTATAAAATAACTTGAAACAGAGAGAGCTTTGTACACACTTCTTGAGTATGTCAATGAGTTCAGCCATAGTGGGATAATTTATGGAGGGTCCTCAGAACACTAGAAATAAAATTACCATATGATATCACAGTGTTATTTCTAAGTATATGTTCAATGAAATTAAAATCAGTATGTCTAAGGAGAAATTTATACACAGGTTCATAGCAGCACTATTCACAATAGCTATGAAATAGAAGCAAGCAAGGTACTTTAATCAAATAAATATAATGTAGCATGAAAACACAGTGTACGATTCTTTGGCTTTTTTTTTTTAAAGAGACCTTGTCATTTGTGACAATGTTTAAATGAAATAAGCCCAACACAGAAAGACACATAAAACACGATCTCACTTACATGTAGAATGTAAAACTGGTAAACTCACAGACTAGACTAGAATGGTGGTTCCTAGGGATTAGAGGGGATATCAGGGAAATGTTTGTCAGATGTACAAAATATCAGTCACTTAAGAGGAATAATTTTAAGAGATCTATTACACCACATGGTGACTGTAGGTAATAATTATTTTATACTTGAAAATTACTAGGAGAAGTTGTTTTAAGTGTTCACACCTCAAAAAAAAGTGATAACTGTGTGAAGTTATTTTCAGTAATTAGCTTGAATTATCTGTCCTTTAGTGTATACAAATTTCAAAGTATCATACACTACACGATGGATATGTTTGTTTGCCTACCATTTAAAAATGGATTACTTTTAAAAATAGACAAAAGTCTAACCTTGATATTCAACAAAAATCTAAGCTTAGTGTTGAACTACTTTAATGTTGTCTTCTATTTATCAGGGTAAATTAATTTTAGTAATATATAAACTTACTCCATACTAGTTACGTAGAAAAACATAACATATGCACCACTTCAACTTAAGCAATACTTTTCTTAGGAATGAGGAACTAAAATGTTGTGACTTTTATTCTTACTGTATTTAGTGATGCTATGTATTTTATGTCAGTGAACCTAATTACAGTGACGATAAAGTTAAAGAACCAATGAGAATCATTTCTTGTACAGTCAATATAATAACAGACGCTTCACCATCATTAACTTTCCCTTTCTTGAAACTGTTGAAATAACAATGAACTTATTTTTTTGCTGTTAGAAAATTGTTATTTAAAACAAACCAGAAAACAACATACAGTATATGCAAGTAAGACAGCAAAAGAAAAGACATCAAATTTTACTTAAGAAACCCTAAAAGATTCAGGAAATGCAATCAGAAATTTAAAAAGTTAAGAATAGAAAGTTAATACAAGCTCAAATTAGTAATAATTTTTTATTTAATTCTCTTAAAAGTTTTGCACATACTACTAAGAAGTCACATTCACAGGTTTAATTTTTAAAAGCTCACTAGCAGTTTTCAGAATATCAGGACATGGAGGACTCTGTACAAGTACTACTGAAAACATCAGTGGAAGAGATGGATTTTGGCTTCATTCAATGGGTCTTCACCAAGATATCTCGAAGGCTGAACAAAAGCAATAAGTAAAAGGACATTACTCTTCTCTTCATATATATTACAAATAGTTGAATGCTTTATACTGTAATACATACAAACTCACTTATATAAAAAAGTACTACCCATTGTGAGCAGAAAAAGCAGAAATGCAATATTTTTAAAACTTCGGTGTGCATAAGGATCACTTGTATGCTATGGAACCACACTAGCATTAGTAGAGGACATTTTTCATGTGATTCTGAAGTAGTTATAAAGCAGTGACTTTTCTTTAAGGAAAAAGTAGCTTAGTCTTTGCTACATCAGAAAGTATTCAAATGTTTGGCACTGTACATCAAAAGTTATTCATAGTACTAGTTTTGTAATTTTGTTAGAATTATATATGTACGTATTTGTATACATATACATATATATCATGTCTCGTGTAATTTGTAGACATAAACATTTTACGTATGAAGTACAGTCAACAACACAATCATGTAAGTAAAATCACAATACATATTTATGAAAGATTTTTCCTTTTATAGTTGGTTAAATCATAATTTTTCCAGGCATTAAACCATTAACTGACATTCACTTTGTTTTCAGTATTTTTTCAATTACTAACAGAGTTGTGAAACTAAAACCTTAAAAGTATGTTCTTATTTTATTTGTATGAAAAAGAATTCTAAGGATCAGAATGGTTGGATCAAAGGATCTGTGAGACTTTTTATTATTGCTGTTTGTATTATTGTTGTTGTTGTTGTTACTTTATAACACATTACTAGATTGTTTCTCCAAAGACTAATACAACTCATCCAGTAGCAGTGTTTGAAATACTTTTTCTCATATTCCCATCTACAATAAATTGATGCTATTTTAAATTTTTGTAGGCTGCTGGGCCTGGTGGTACATACCTGTAATCCCAGCACTCGGGAGGCTGAGACAGGAGGATCGCTGCGAGTTCGAGACCAGCCTGGGCTACAAAGTGAGCTCAAGGCCAGCCTGAACAGCATAGTGAGACCCTGTCTCAAAAAGACAAGGGCCAGGAATTTAGCTCAGCGGCCTAAGCGGCTGCCTGGCAGGCATAAGGTCACGAGTTCTATCCCTGGTGTTGCAAAATAAATAAATTAATAAATAAATTTTTGTAGGCTGATCTTTATAAAGTGATATGGCAATTTTAGCTATAATTTGGATTCTTCATATATACTGATGAATTCATGTATTTTAAAACTGTTTATTTGTCATTTGATTTTATTTTATGTGAATTTTTCTTCCATAATTTTGTTCAATTGTGCATTGGATATTGTGTGCACACATATAAAACTTACACATATATTAATCCTTTTCTTGGTATATGCAGCTTATAAGAATAAGCATAGATAACTCTTTTCATTTTAAAGATATTAATACTTTGCATGTTAATGTTTTTGTTATTGTGGTTTGCAGCGTTGAAGACCAAACACTACATTTCATGTACTTATTTTTCTTGAAACTGGTTATTGAACCCAGGGCCTTCCAAATGAGCTACATCCCCAGCCCTTTAGAAATGTTTAAGACAGAGCTAAGTCACTAAATAGCTCAGGCTGGGTTCATACTTATCCTCCTGCCTCAGTCTCCCAGAGTGCTGTGATTACTGATAAGTGTTGCAAGCTGGCTGGTAGTCTAAGTATTTTTAAGAGTTCCGGTTTTAAGTCTCTTTCTCAGTCTGTCACTTCTTATGTGTCATGTATAGTATTCCTACAACAAAGCCTTACGTTTTTATTCATTATCATCTAGTTATGTAATCCTTCCTTAATTGTCTGTTTCCAAAAATAGAAAGTATACCTATTAACTCATCTCACTAATTTTTCACTTTTTATACAGCTTAACAAATTTTTCTCCTTTTGCAGTTTTCACTGTTTGCTTTTGTTATACTTTCATCATGACTATACTCAATATATGCTTTTGAATTTAAAAAAAATCATTGTTTCCATTTCTGCCTCAATCGTGATGTGCCCTTTCCCTGCAGTCTCTATCTTTCAGTCGTTTGTAAGGCTTAACTTGAACATCACATCTTCTTAAAAGCTCCTTCAAACTTTCCAGGCTAATTTTCTATATTCCACTGTGTTCTAAAATTTTTATCATAGCATGCATTGCACCATGTATCATATGCTTTATGTTTTTCCTGACATGGTCCCTGTAATAACACTAAAATATTTATTCACTTGTTATCCAGTTTTTCCTTAGGTCCCTGGATGTATCATTGTTATTGCTTAGCTAAATATGCAGCTTATAAAAGGATGAATGACATTTGCCAAAAGCTGTCATATATTCCGGCTGTGGATATGCAGTTATGAACAAGCACACATACAGAGGGAAACTAATATGAAAATGCACTCTTTCTTTGCAGTGCCAGAGAAACTCTCCATCCTACAAAGGTACACACCCGTTTTGAACAATAACAAATACATTCCCTTTTCTTACCTCACTGGGTTATAAAGCCCCATTCTCATCACTGTGGCTCAGAGTGGCTTCCTTTTCTATTCCAAAAACAGAATGATATTTAGACACTAAAATTAGTCCAACATTAAAGCCACATGACTCACTGGAGTGTTCTGAGAGAAAGAAAATAATACTGGGAAATACAGCACACCTTCCCTCAAGTGCCTGAGAAGCACTTCGAGCATCTAAGAAGACTGTCCCCCACAAAGAAAGCAAGTATATGCAGTGTAAGGCATAGAACATCTTTCCTTGCCCTTAAATATGTTTCCTGAAGTAGCAGCAGCAAATGCCAAATCCTTTGGATTGAACAGTGAGACAAGCCCATCTCACAAGCTAAGGTACCTTTGTGCAGTAAGGACCATGAGCACTGGGCTATTTCTTGCAACCCCACACAGTTACGCTGCCCAGACAGACTCAGTGCATTGGTGCTAGATGGAGGTTCAAGCAAAGAAAAGGAAGCACTACCAGATGAGAAATATGGCCATCATTAGTAATGGGTCCTCTTGGAATAAAGATATGGAACATTCAAACTTTTACACTTTCAGTAAAAACAGAACAAAATACCAAGTTCAAGAAACACAACCAAAAGGAAGTGGCAGTAGAAGAAACCATGAAGGAAGTTGCAGGTCAGAAGACATAAAACATTGGAAATATAGGCTCAACAAGTCTAGAGAGCTGATATCCAACAGGAGTCCTATAGTAATACCATGCAACTGAGTACAGGATTCCTACTAAATGAGTTGATTTTACCTGTTCTTGTGCCCAAAATACATGTGAGTCAATGAATTTATAAATTGCTTCACAACTAGTAACATTACACAATCTATGTGTAGCTCATAACATCATTTTGTGTACCTTAAATATACACAATAATTATTCCAAAACAAAGAAAATGCAAAATGTCACCCTGGCTTTCTTTTAGAGATTAATTTCTGTTTTAATAAACTGAGGGAAAAGTCATAATATTCTCCTGTTTGGTTGTTGGTACCTATGTCAGAAATAGCCACGGAACTGTTAAGCTGAAAGCTTCCATATGGTTACAATAATTTTCTCCTCTAAAACTACTTTTCAGTTCATTATTGTGTTTTACCCCTTACATGCATCCTAAATTTCTTATTACAGGTTTCAGATCTTTTCTCACTGTTCACTGAAGTAGAATATTCAGTCTTGGCTGCAGGTATCAGTCTGACACCCCGCCCCCCGGACCAGCTGCATACTCTCAAAGAATCCACTGACCAGAAGTGTGCAGATCCAGATCATCTGTCTTCTGGCTTGAATTCATCTCCTCGTATCGAATGTGGTGGACCAAAGATTCTCCTCTTGAGAAAACTGACAATAGAGGTTCTAAGTTACAGATCAACAGACCACACAGTAAAACTTTCCCTCTTTCTGTGTTCTTTTCTCAGCAGTGTAACCGTATCTAATCCTCACCCAGCCTGTCATTTCCCTGCTTTCCCCACAGAAGGCCACACACTTGAACGAAATGGGCACCAGACTAAATCACCACCAGTGGCACCATGTAACAACCACCCTTTCCCACAAGGAAACAATAAGGCCTTTATAATTTGCTGCAGGTTTTTCTAAATCCTTCTAAAAATATTTCCTTTTCCTTCCATCTCATGATAAAATCCTTTTCTTCTCTCATCTGCACTGTTTCAAAATGCCATTCCTCTCAGTACTATGGTCTTCCTTCAGTCTTTCGTATATCCTGTTGCCAAAAGATCTTCCTAAAAGCTAGCTTATCCATTTTACCTCCTGATTTGATACTTTAATGACTGTGGATCATCTTGCCATTTAATAGAAGAACCTCACACTTTGTTCTTTCCTTATCAGCAGCTTCTGTCCTTATGCTTAACTTTCACTTCGGACCAACGAACAAGCCACCTTTCATCCTCTTTACACCTTCACATGTCAGTCCTTCCTCATCCCTGGAATGCACCTCATTCACTTCTTTGAACTTCTGTCTTGAAAATGTGTCCCAAAAGCTTCTTAGAAGCCTTTCACATTCTCTTGCCCCTTTCAGTTAATCACTCATTGCCATGATGAGTTTGCTCCTTTTCATATAAATGTTTAATGCAATGAGACTGTTTCCATGCTTAACTTTTCCACTAAACTTGAAGTTCCATGAAAACAAAGCCACTTTGTAATCTGTTTATGCTCCTTCAAAGCCCAGCATATTGCTTGATTGATGACAAAAATTTTTAATAAGGACATTATATTATGAGTAAATAAATTTGAGCAAGAAATGCTTCATCTAGGCCATAAATATCATATCCAATATAAAGTGCCCATTCTATAATATCCTAATTAAACATGTACATGGAGTACAGAAATCATCAGTGCAGCTCAGTCCCCTTATTTCCAGGGAAATATTTTCTCCTTTCTTCTGTGAAATTTCTCAAATCTCTCCTAAGCGCCTTCCTGTTTATTTGATACTTGAAGCTATTTCTATTGTTGTGATTTTTTGTTTTTATCCCAAGAAACCCCTTATCCAGTAGACACATTAGAAAAGACAAGATTTGGCTCAGACCTGTAAGCCTCTGTATCTGTCTCTTTTTCAACATCCAGGTAAGGAATCCGATGAGAAGTACCAACAGAACGACTCCAAAGATCACCAAAACAATAACAGACTTGTGCCCTTAAAAAATAAATCATCAAGAGAGATGAAGATGTCTGATCTGGATCCTAATTACTAAATATCTCTTTACTCAATTGCAGGATCCCTAAGGTAAATCTGCGTCCTCAGAACTCCTCTGGAACTAAACTCTGAACAAGAAGAATGTAGCTGATTGGTCCCATACTCACAAATCCTATGCTGTACCTGGTGGTAGTGATTGTGAAGTTCCTGTAACAGAAAAGAGAAAGAGATGAAATCTTGGAGTAATAGAGTAAATATTTCTCTTTCCTTTGGACAGAAACATCAGGATTGTCTTCCCACCGCATCCCTATGCCAATACATCCTGTAGTTATAGGACACTTTGCAGTGCACAATTCTCTTAACTGCCAGCTGTTCTCAGCTTACCCAGGTTCTTAGCACTGACCTGGGAGGCATTGCACTGCAGCATCTTCCTTGTGCCCACAGTCACTGTGTCCCCATTGTTTGGCGAGACAGTCCCACAAGGAAGATTCATTTCCTCTGCACTTCACTTGGCTGAGCCATACAGGTCCAGTGCCCTGACCGAAAGCTGCTTCTTTC
>RJWT010053181.1:0-10465 GCA_004365215.1 Cuniculus paca | reverse complement strand
GGTTTTAATCCATACTTGACCAACTCCAAAGCAGTGGTATGGCAGAGGGTAACAGTTCATGGTGACAGAAGACAGCAAAAGCAACAAGACCACAAAGGAAGAAGTGAAGAGAGAAGACTCCTTCTTTCCTTTATATTATATGTAGGCCACACTCACACCCATAATCCCAACATTGGACCTTGAATCAATCACAAATTCTGGAAGCCTGCCCCCATGACTGCATGAAGCTTTTGGGAGACATACAGACACAAGCCATAACATTCTACCCCTGGCATCCCAAAGGCTCATGACCATCCCTTTATGCAAAGGGCATTTTAGCTCATCTCTAATGGTTGCCAAAGTCCTAATAGTTTCAATATTACTGAAAAGTCTAAGTCCCAAGCCTCCCCCAAGATCTAAAGCAAACTCTTAGCTGTGAGCCCCTACATAAATGAAAAGAAAGTTAAACTCTTCCAAAATTCAATTACACAAGATAAACATTATCATTTCAAATGGTGCAAACTGAGGGATACAAAGAATAGGACCAAAGCAAGACTAACATAGAGCAGGTCACACATTAAATCTTGTATTTCCATATGAAATATTCAAAGCAATCTGTGGCAAGTTGTGAGCTCCAAAGGGTTTGCAAGACTCCTCCCCTGTGGCACATCTAGTAGTTTCAGCTCCCATGGCTTCTGTATTAGGTCCACTTTGCTTAATCCTTGCAGCTATCCTTAGATGATCCACATTCTTACCTTTTCCAAATTTTGAGGGTCTTCACTGCACCTGTATCTTCACCCTTTCAGATTCACACACTGCCCTCTTAGGGACACACTGCCTGGACTCTCAGGCCTTTTCAAATCTAATTGACAACCTTCTTCTCATAACTCTTGCATTCTGCATGCACCTAAAACTAGCACCACGTGGATAATGCCAAGGTCTGTCACCAGCTGGAGTAGTAGCCATGTTTTCCTCTCTCTTAGCTTTAGGGGTTGAATGCTTAGAACACCGAGCACTCTGAACCTGATTCTGAGGAACAAATTCTCTATGATGCTGCTATTTTGAAACCTAGTGTGGCAGCTTACATTTTGAAATCTGGAGCAACAGCCACCACCCTTCCGGAACATGATGCTCTGCAGCTTTCTCCTCAAAGCAAAGTATTTCACTTTTGCAGTTTTGAGGCTGCAAATGGTAAAGACTTGTTGCTTCTTGTGATGCCTTCAGGCCATTTTTTTTTTCTATTCTCCTATTCCTTCTCATCACTTGAGATCTCTTCAGCTCTATCTTTGCAATCCACAGCTTTACTGGATCTTCCTTTGTGGCCAACTCACAACATTTTGTATCATTCTGTTGGGCTCTCTGCTCTTGATTGTCAACATAAACCTAACCAAAAGCCCCCAACAATAGCCATGTCACAGCCTCAACACTTGACTGCCTTGAAATTTCTTCCATCAGTTTAGCCCACCACCCTTAATCTTAGTCTCAGGCAAAGTCTCATGACATGAGCAAATTTTAGACAAACTTTTTGCCATGCTATTGCACACTTTGTCTGGACTCCATCAACCAATGCAATCCTTCTTCCCAGAAAAATCCTGAAGTTGGAATTTATTGGCAGAATTTCTATCAACCTTCTGAACTCTGACAAGAGTCTCCCACACAGAACAACTTAATGCATTCCACTTCACTCTTTCATGTATCATCTCTAAACTTTCCAAACTTTTACCACAAGCCATTCCTAAAGGTTCTTGAACCACATGGTCAGGGATGGTCACAGTAATGACCCTACTCCTCTGGTACCAAATTCTATCTTGGTTACTTTTCTCCAATTGCCAGGACAAAATACACCTGATGCCCAAAGTTAAAGGAGAAAAGGTTTATTTAGCTCACAATTTGTGGAGGTTTTAGTTCATTTTCAGCTGGCTCCAAGACAGAGTAGTGTGGCAGAGAGCAACAGTTCATGATGACAGAAGACAGCAAAAGCAACAAGAGCAAAAAGAGAAGAGCAAAGATAGAAGACTCTTTTGTCCCTTGTATTGTATGAAGGCCTCACCCACTGTATGGTGGGTGTAACACTCACACCCATAATTCCAGCAGTAGACCATGAATCAATCACAAATTCTAGAAGACTGTCCCCATGATTGTATGAAGCTTTGTGGGTACATCCAGAAACAAAACACAACACTCTGTTTTGGGAGTATGAATTTCTATTCCTCTTGTCCCCTACTTGTATTTATACTCAGAAAATATTCTTTCCCCTTTTGAAGGAATTTTTCTTTTCCATGACCCAATTTGCAAGGGCTATTTGCTAAGATTCAAACAGAGGTGGTTGTGCTAATTGTGCTTTTTCCAAAGATGAATTTTGTTTTATCCTGGAGTTACAGAACAAGAGTGCAGTGGGTTCCATTTTTCCTGTACAAATTGCTCTTTCCCTACCCCAGTGCGGCATTATGAAAGAAACAGGTTTTTTTCTCACCAACTTTCTTTGGCATTGTGTACATATGTGAATGTGTGTGTATTTGCATGTAAAAGTGGTTAAAACCCACATATGCTACACATTCTCTCATCAGCCTACACTCTGCCTTCACTAACTGACTAATATTTGTAGCAGATTGAGTCTGTTTTTCATAAGCAGGTGCATACACTCCATCTTTGCCCACGAGAAACCATCTTTCCTTTGATTTCTGGGTAAATTATTGACTTTTGACTTGAACTCCCCAATGAATTCATCAGGGGTAATGAATTTGGTGTGTATCCTAATTTTTATTGTTACTGTAAAGCTAGGAATAATTTTATTTCTAGTTTTCTACATTCTGGGTAGAATTCAAATGTTTATTTCTTTATTTTTAAATGCTTAATTCAATTTACTAAGTTTCACCTATCTGGAGCAGGATCTTTCTGATTTTATACTATATTGATATTTTTATATAAAACCTGCCCCCCCAAATCACTTATGGAATTAAACTTTTTGTTGTTGTGAGCTTATGCTAAAGATGTTTTTAAAAGCAGAGAAAGTAGAGAAAAAGAAAAGGCAAGGGAAGAGAATTCTGTGTTCAGATGAGATTTACAAACAGCTGGAAACTAGATGAAACTGAAAGAAAAAGAATTATCTTTGATCAAAGGGTTTTCTTTTCAGTTGTATTCTAAGTCCCATGATGAATGTTATGGCAGTTTCTCTATTACCAAAATCTAGTTTACTGTTTCACATATCACAGTTTGTCTTGTTTCACGAGGTACTTCTTAAATAACTCTTGTGTTTGTTCTCCCTCACTCCTCCACATTGATCATTTTTCCTGTCTTTCAAGGTACTTTAGCTACTAAAATTACTTTCTGGGTGAGTTAAAAGCCCAATTCATAACTTCCTTAACTTTCAATACTGATTAAAGTGAATTTGCTATCTTCCCCTTTCAATTATTAGGTTTCTCCCTCTTTTTTCCAAGGCACTTTTCTTAAAAAAAAAAAATAGCTAGTAAGCTAAGTTTTTTTTTTTTGCTTAACAATAATAAATAAAAGCTGTTCTAATATGTTTTTTCTATTTTAATTTTAACCTATGTTTGCATTACAATCTATTTTATTGTCTAGATATATTTTAACCAAACACAAGTCCAGATAATGTTTAAAAGCAATGTACAAATATTTTATACATATTTCATAATTTTAGTAACCAATGATTGATTTACATGATTTACCAATTTACTGAAATACAACATGTCTTGTATGCTACTAATTTTAACTCAATTAATTTAAAAATGACTAAGCTTAATATATGATTACTACTGGGTAGTATCTGGGCAAAATCTATCAGATGGAGAAATGATTTGCACATAATTTAATTTATGGATTCCTAGTTTTTGAAGAAAATGTTGTTTATTTTTTACAACACTTATCATAAATTCATTTATCCTTTTGGAGGGGAAATTAACTCATCAGGAATAAATTGATATTTTGTTCCTTGCATTCCAGAAAATACATAGGCCTGGAATTTCTAATTTCAATGGCTTCCTTAGAACCAATGAAGAAAAATAAGCTCTAAAATGAACAGATCTTTGCCATGAGTCAGATGTCCCTATTTTATATGAACAAAAGAGAATCATATTATTAGTTAAAGAATTAAAGTGAGCTATAATTCCTTGAGAGAAGAGGAAGAAGTAACTTCTAATAGGAATACAAATTCTCTAGGTCAAATCTGATAGCGCAAAACTACCTAGTTTTGCACATTTCCGTTTGTGGTTCTTGGAGTTCTGAGGATATTATTCAGAATAAACACGATTTTTAATAGTCTTGGAGACTTATGCCTGCCCTCAATCTTTTAAAAATATTAGGTGATCTGAATTCAGGTGTTTTGATTCCCTTTAATGGAGAGAAAACCAGAAAGTATATCAATTTTTGCTTGGGATTATATGACATCACTGTAGTTTTTTCAGGAGAAAAGTAAGCATAATTTAGGCTGAACAATAAGATAAACTAGTTGTTAAGAGGAAGATAATTCCTAAGGTGAATAATGAGACTGTCACTCTCCATTTCCTACAGCTAAATACAGGGTATATTGCCTTTTTAAGAGATGAATCATTCTCACCTAATTCTTTCTGATATTTTATATTCTAGACCTAACTCTCACACATTAGCACCCATTTTTAACATTTCATAGAACTATAGAATAAAATAGCAGATACTACAGACTGGAATGGTTAGGTGGAATAACAGATATTGATCAAAGGAGACAAAATTATAGCTCAGTAGAAAGAATAAGTTCAAGAAATCTATTACACAGAAAGTTGAATACAGTTAATGAGAATATATACTTGAAATTTGCTAAGGCATATTTCTCTTCTCAATATTCAACTAGGTAAGGTAATACATATGTTAATAGTATTTAATTGGCCTATAACTTATAAATATACTTCAAGACAACATATCATTCCTGAAAAATACATAAATTTACTTGCCAGTTTAAAAACAAATAAGTAAATAAATTTGTCCAGCATTTTGCTTCTTACAGGAGAAGTGGAAGGATGATTTTGGTATCGATCTCACTTTTATGAGTTCAAAGGAATTCTACAAGGCTTTATGAGAAAGGAAATGAGAGGCCAGACTCAGTATGAGACCTGCTCATATATTGTACCCTACTATCTTCTTCAAATTAGTCTACGTATGTTATTTCATTATCACATTCTAATTTCAGTGCTACAGATGTTACCCTGTATTATAGCATCATGCTCATTTTTTCCAATTTGAAAGTAGTTTTCATGTGAAGTTATTAGCCTCTGTGTATGTGTGTACATATTTTTCAAATCTCATAATGAAACAAAGATAGTCAGATTTCTCTCTGTGGCTGAATTATAAATAGAATCCTAAAACTGCTTCAAACAGAATATTTTCAATGGAATTTTAAGCAATAAAATAGGAGACTAGAATATGAATTCTTCATAAAATTTGCCAGTATTTTTTTTGAAAGTCTCCATGGTTTTTGTTCATCCTGTTGTATACCTGTTTATGGAAATTCAGACAGCCATTTAAATATCCTGTGGTTTAAATAAGGTGTGCCAAATAGAATATGCTAGATCACTGAAAACATGCTGAATTCTCAATTTCATCTCTAATAAAAAGCTTATTAATAGATTTCTACAAGGCCTTTTTTACTCTTATGGAGATCAATTATTTTTGTTATTGAATAAAACTAGATTCAGGAAGAATCTGGAAGATTTTGGAGAATGTTTTATCTGTATCAGTTATTAGTTGTTAGTATCTGTATTAGTTATTAAGCTCTAAGAAAGGACTGAAAACAAATGGTTATATATGATTATGCCTTATGAGTATAGTGATGCCTCGGTCTACAAGCTTAATTTGTTTTACAATTTTGGGGAATATAGTTGTATTCGTGTTCGTGTGGGGAAGATGGCCATGGTTATGTTTTTGACCCCTTATGAAGTTTTGCAGAAGGTTTTCATTTGGGAGCTGAATTGTTTACAAACAGAAGCATTTGTAAACCAAGCACTTGTTTTGATATTTACATCATATGATGTTTACCTTTTGATTACACACTTTAATAATCTTAAAATGTATGGCTCCTTAGCCATAGGTCAACAGGTCAATTATTAGTGATTCAATAGTACAAGAGTCCATGGTCAGAGGAAAGTCATAAATACCTAGAGATACAGATTTTTGTTTTTCTGTTTTGTTTTATTTTTACTGTGTTCTATCAAGATTGCAAGAAACAGTGAGTGCATAAAATATTGTAAGATACTAATGAAAGAAACTAACTTTACCTTCAATTAATTAATTGTATTAAATTGAAAAACAAAAATTACATATGCAATTTTTTCATCAGGCTAGATAGTATATAAACTACCTCACATACTTATGTTTTGTGATAAGAGCACTTACGATCTATTCTCTTGGCAGTTTTCAAGAATACAAAGCATTTTATTAACAATAGACACCATGTTGTACTACGCAGATCACTTGAACTTATTGCTTCCATGTAATTTAAATTTTGTATCCTTTTATCTATATCTCTAGAGTTCCACCTTCCTCAATCCCATTTAGCTCCATTCTGTTCTATGCTTTCAAGTGTTCTCCTTGTAGAGTCCATGTTTAATTGTGAATATGTGATGTATCTTTCTGTGACTGATTTATTTCACAAAATATAATATCCTCCACATCCATCCATGTTGTTGCAAAATGCCAAATTTCCTTGTTTCCAAGCTGAGTAGTAATCCATTGTGTGGTATATAATACTATATTTTCTTCATCTTTTCATCCTTTGATGAATACTGCTTTTGATTCTGTATCTTGGCTATTGCTAATAATGTTGCAACGAATATGAAAGTGCAGATGTGTCTTTGACTGATTGATCTTAATATTTTTGGATATGTACTAAGCGGTGGAATTGAAAACCAGTTCTTTTTGAATAATAAAGTAAGAATCAGATCCCTTTTACTTCATTTAAAAATCTCATGCATAATATATTTTTTAGAATACTTGAATATGGTACCTAAAAGCACTAAATTTACATTACTTTAAACCATATAAACACCAAGTTGTCATTCTTGTGTATCTAATTTCAGAGGTTGAAAATAGCTTTGATACAGTTATGATCAGAAAAATTTCCATAATATTTTAATATTTTAATAAGGAGCCCCAATTCATCTTCTTCCATTTCCTTGGATAGGTCTTTCAACCGTGCCATATAAAATTCCATAGACTGCATACTTTTTTTTGCGTGGCACCAGGGATTGAACTCACGACCTTGCACTTGCCAGGCAGGCGCTTAGGCCACTGAGCTAGATCTGCAGTCCCTAGATTGCATACTTTGTAATAAGATATTATATGTAACTTTTGTTTTAAGAACATCTGTTAAGATACATTTCTTATTCAAAGTCATCCAAGTTGGGAGAGTTCATTTTAAAACTGAGTGCATTATAAAGGAAAATTGATTTTTCAAAATATTTGAAGGAATAGTGTTGTAAAATTTTGAGAAGTAATTTACATGTATGTTGCTTATTTTTAAGTTAGGGCATTTGTTTCATGGCTGTTGTGGCTTTTAAATTGCCTTATATTCTGAATGTTAACATTTTTTACAAATCGAAAACAGATATTTTTAAATGTTCAAAATCAGTAATAATCAGAGTAAATAAATTAAATCAAAAGGGAATATTGCTTCATATTTTCCAAAAGACAAAAGACAACAAGTGCAGACAAAATATGTGGAATACAAGGAACACTTATGCATGGTTGGAATGTAACATAGTACAGTCATTATGCTAATCAGGGGGAAGCACCTTTAAAAATTCAAGGTAAAATTACTATGTGCTCCAATAATTCCAATACTGAGTTTACATCCCAAGGGACAGAATTCAGTATGTCAAAGTGAAATCTGCCCTCTCATGTTCATTGCATCACTATTCACAGTAGTCAAGGCCTGAGACAACCCAAGAGTTCATCAACCAATGAGTGGATAAAGAAAATGTGAGATATACACATAAATAAATTAATAAAATACTCTCATTTGGAATAGCTTGGATGGAACTGGCAATCATTATATTAAATGAAATATGTCAGGTAAAGAAAAATAAGTATCACATGATCCCACAGGTGGAATCAAAAAAGTTGATCTCCTAGAAGTTGAGAGTAGAATGGTGACTACTAGAAGCCAGGTGAAAAAGGAAGGAAGGAGGGAGGGATGGGGAAAGCTTTGTTAGTAGGTATTAGGCTACAGCTAGATGGAATGAGATGTTCTGATTTGTTATTGGTTATGCAGTAGGTTATATAGAGATAGCAGTAACATATTGTGTGTTTCAAAAAGTTGGAAGAAAGGACATTAAATGTACTACTGTAAGGAAATGAAATATGTTTGAGAAGATAGATGTTTAATTTTATTTAAACTTTATACCATATATTTGAATCAAAACAATCTATAGTATATGTATAATTTTTATGTTTTTATGCATTAAAAGTGAATTTAATTAAAAATTTAAAATGAATATTTTTTCACTTAATTTTATTTCATTTTTTATTCTGTAGTAATCAGGAGAGAAACACTTTTCTCTTCTCTCTGAGAGAAGGGATTGAAATAGGAAAAAATTCTACAAAGCAATATGAGCAGTGATACCTATAAAGTAAAAGGATTTTGGAGTTGGAAGATAGTGCCTTTCTGATACTGAATTGCTTTCTCTCTCACTGTTTCTTTCTATGGAGTTAAGTATGTTGGGCCTCATTACTCTGACAATTTCTAGAAAGGAAAAAGAAAAAGGAAATGGAAAGAAAACAAATTCTGCAGATTTACAGGATAATTTCAAACAAAAATGGATACAGTACAGAAAACTGAGCCTACTTCATGCACAGTAATGAATCGATTATCTTTGGAAAATGGAGGAGCAAGCTGCCTGTGCACTATTGCATAAGATATATCTGGACACCACTTGTTCTTAAATAACTTGAAAAATGGATTTGCAAGTCTCAGTTCATCTTACCCACCATTCAGATTCCAACAGTCTCCTGGAAGATTGGATGAATTCATTCTGCAATAATTGCTTTTTAATTTGCTTTGCATGAAATATTTCAACATATAAAATATTACATAATTTTATTAATACAATATTTGAAGAAATATCAATTTGGAAACTAATTAGCTGCTATACATTATGTTCCAAAAAATTTAATAGCAACTAGGTCTTTAGGGCTTAAAGAAAACAAGTATGGTCTTTGTCTTGAAAGGACTTAACTTCTTGTGGCACTTATGTGTGTTGCTAACTAGAGAGTAAGATTGCAGGCGACATATATTATGCTATCAGTATGCATACGGTTGTCTAGGAAATAAAAAATTTGAAATTGCCTGAGACAAAGGGAAAGGTTTCAGGCTAAAATTTAAGGATAATTTATGTTCTTAGTCAGCAGAAGAAGGTTTAATAAAGGTAAAAAAAATGTAGGCTATTCACTGTGCCCTAAGCAATTTGGCCCTTACATATGTCAGTTATTGTTTAACTGCTATGAGGAATTATAAGGCAGAATAAGTGGCATTGGACAATTTCTAGCAATTGTTTTTACTGGATAGGTCAATAAAACCTCTGTGACAATATGATGTGTAACTGAAAAAGGAAGGGAAAGAAAGTGTTAGCTGTACGATGCAATCTGAGGAGGTACTAAGGGAGCAGTAAGGAACATTCTGCAGACTTTCCAGAGTAGCCAGAAAAGGACAATAGTAAGCCGGTGTGGGAATGTGTTTTGATTCATTTCATTAATAATTTTTTAAATAATTAAGATTCAGAAGCTACTTGTTTTATCATACCTTTTATTTTATGATTAATTCTCTTTTTCTTCTACTACATATATATTTCCATAAACACAGACATTTGGTTCTTGTATCATTTGATGTATAATTGACAAGTTTAGTTTTCTAAATGAAGTGGAAGACTTACAGACTATTGTGTAAGGTTGACTATGACACCATATCTAGCCATATTTTTCCTTAAATGATAACAATTAATTGATGCAAGAAATGACAACTGAAAATTCCATTGAAAACAGATGGAATTGTATCTACTTTTCACTTTCAACCTTGGTATATTGTCACAGTAACCTAGCTCAACACTTTTCTCTCCTTGGAAAGAAAGAGAGATGGAGCAAATTCAATATCTGAAAAGGCAATATCTTTCTTTCAATTTTAACACATTGTTACAATATAGGTAGCATCGATAAAATTGCTTTTGTGACAATTTTTTTCTTAAATACAAAGTTTTCTCCAGGAGGGTGAAGGTTATAAACTTGTTGGAACCAGGAAAATAATACTGAAAACATATAATAACAAACAATGCTTTTTGTTTTTTCACAAACTCCAAAGAAACTGTAGTTTAAATTTTCCTGGACTTGCTGGATATTTAGATGCCTGAAATTTGCCCAGGGAAAGGTAAAAATAGCAAGAGGCATAATTGGAAAATTGCAATGTCAGTGCTTATTTAATACTAACACAAGGAAGAAATGATATGTACAA